>SNQJ01S0084004.1:14258-48971 GCA_010110895.2 Picea sitchensis
AAGAGACACAGGCATTAATGCCACGACCCCTTCTTTTTCCCTTGCAAGAGATGAAGGAATCGAGACCATAGACCCCATGGTCCATGGAAGTGTCTGGACCGTCCATCTATAGAGCACATGTGGCCACTGGTAAGTGCTTCGGTATTTCGTCACCCGGAAAACAAAAGGGAAAATAACCCTTGTCTTCGCGAGTCACGAAATTCCGATCACCGAAGCCTCGAAATGGCGTGAGGTGTGATTAAGATTGAGAAAAGATGGGATTTGATCGTGACCGTTGATCATCCCAAAAATACCACGACCATCGATCTTGGTTGAGGGTCATCGTTGTCCATTGAAGGGACACATGGCTGTCGATCGACGTTTCGACGTTTCGGCATCCGGAGAACCAAAAGGCAAGAAACCTTGCCTTCGCGAGTCACGAAATCTCGATACCCAAAATCCCATGGACCGTTGGATCCGCGCTCCTAAGAGTCGTCGATCTCTTACACAACTTTCCATATCGGAATTCGTGGATTTGAATGACGAAGAGTCTTGGAGTCGTTGCATTTCGAACCCCCGAGTACCGAAACCCCGAAAGGATCCATACCGTTGGATCAGGGGAGGCTTACGACCATCGATCTCCCTTTGGAGGGAAACTTTGGAGACCTCAGAAGTATCGGGGATTTGAATAGGGAAAGGTAGAAGTCATGTATCTCTATTCCCCCAAATCGCGAAAAGCCGATAAGATCTTGGTTGGCTTAAGTGCGTGGACACTGTATAGGGTCACATAGACAAGACCCCAAGAGAGAAACTTGCCTCTCGCTAGCCCCGTCGGGGTTCGACGTTTCGCTGTTTCAAGCTTCGAGGTTTGCAGAGTCGAGCGACTCGACGTTCTGGTAGCACTGAGTCGCGAAGTGTGAAAAGACGCCGTGTTGATTCGGCCCATAGTCGTGAACTACAATCATATGAAGGTGGAAAAGGAAAGAGCTAGCCTGCGCTAAGCCCCGTAGGACTTTGAAGATTCTGATTGTTGAGAAATCAACGAAAAAGTTTGATTTGCGTAGTGGGTATGTGACAGGGTGCGTGGAAGATTATGGCATTCAACAATAAGAAAATGTGTGTACGAATGGTTAGTTATGCCTTTCAGTTTATGTAATGCACCTACAAATTTCATGTGCTTGATGAATGATGTGGTGAGTCCATTGATTGACTAATTTGTAATAGTATATCTAGATGACATACTAATATTTAACAATAATTGGCGAGAGCACATCTCCCATGTGAAACAAGTACTAGAGACATTGGAAAAGAATCAAATGATTGCAAATTTGATAAATGTGAATTTAGAAAGGAGTCCTTGATTTATCTTAGACACATGATCCATGGTGGAGAGATAAGGGTGGATCCTAACAATATTTCAACCATCAACCAATGGCCTATTCCTACTAGCATGATAGAGGTAAGGAGTTTCATGGGAGCAACTCAATACTTGAGGAAGTCCACAACAAAACGTTTAGCATTAGTTGCATCATTGCATGAGGGAAGAGTTTTAATTGGGGAAAAACACAACAATGCTCTTTTTAAGAACTAAAGGGGAAGATCAACAATGCACCAATTCTAGTGATGCCAAATTTGCAGTTGCCATTTGAACTGGAAAGAGATTCAAGAAAGCATGATTTAGGAGTAGTGCATGCAAGGAGGAAGATTGATATGTTATCATTTTGAATTGTTTCATGGAGGAATTTTGGACTAAATCACATATGATGCATAACTCTTTTTTATTGTGCAAGTGGTGAAGACGTGGAAGTACTATCCCTTGGGAAAATAGACTATCATCTACACCGACCATCAACCTCTTTAGTCCCTGAAAATCCAAAGTAAAATGCAACAACTGAGGCTTTAAAAATGGATGGGGTTTGTACACCAATTCTATCTACTAAACAATTACAAGAAAGGAGCTAAAAAAACTCTTGTCGACATGCTCTCGTGACCTCCACTGAAGAAGATTACAAGGATTGGTATGCTAATACAACTTGATACCTTCACTCATAACCTACTAAATGAACACTATCGAAGAGATGAAGATTTCAAAGGCATATACTAGTAGCTGAAAGAAAGATCAAGTGTTGATGTGGAAGGGAATGAATACCATATCCAGAATGTGTCGGTGTACAAGCTAGACAATTTAAGCATACCACAGGACATAAGAACTCAATTGATAAGAAAATATCACAACTTTAGGATAACTAGGAATTTTGGTGTGACAAAGACAATGCAAAATATGCAAAGGTATGTTTATTGGCCAAAGATGCAAAAGTAGGTGGTGAGATCCATTAGGGGTTGTCCTTTTCAACACTAGCAAGCCAAGCAATGAGAAACTTGGGCTATACATGCTACTACCTATACCAAACAAAACTTGGGAGGGTCTCTCCAAGGTTTTGTTGGATCTTTTACAATGTCCTAGAGAGGCCATGATTACTTTTTGTAATTGTGGACTATTTTAGCAAGATGTGTGTGCTCATTCCTTGCAAGAATACTATCATGCAACAATAAGCGGTTGAGTTGTTTTTCACTCATGTGTGGGTACTTTTTAGATTTCCAAGATCCACCATATTTGACCATGATAGTAGGGACGTGGGTAGATATTGACAACAAGTTGAGGTATTCAGTGCATTTTTCATCCCCAAATCGACAAACAAACTAAATTTGTTAACAAGATGTTGGTTCAATTGCTTAGGTGATTATAATAGCAAGCATCCAAAAAATGGGATAAGTAGCTTGTGTGCATTCAATGCTCCTACAATTGAGTGCTCCATTCTTCTATAAACATGTCACATTTACTTGTTTCGACTACATACCTCCCTCACCTTTTGACATTATGTATGGGAAGCAAAGGTAAGAAGAAGATGTGCAAGGACAAGAAAGGAAGGTAAGAAGATTGGTTGCAAGGATCTCACATATGCACATGAAAGTGTGGGAGTAGCTTTAGAAAATCTAGCCACAATACAAAGCCATACATGACCAACATAGAGACGACAATCAATTATGTGTTGAAGACCAAATGTGGCTTTAACTTTGCAAGGAATGCCTACAAGGAGAAACGAAGAAACTCAAGCCCATAAGATACAAACCTTTCAACATCATCGAGGAGGTAAATGAGAATGTTTTCAAATTGAGACTTCCTCTTTATATCCATATCATTTCTATGGTGAATGTGGAATATTTAAGGTTGTTCAATCATTTCATGCTGGATGGAGGAGATGACCATCAAGGTCTTCCCAACATAGAAGACTTTGTACCACATGTACTTAAAGAGTTAGAGGTAATATGCCCAGAGTGAATAATCTATGCTTCCAAACCAAATAATAACACTAGGGTTCTAGTTCTCTGAGACCAAAGCAGAGCACTAATGCTTCTAGGACAAAGTGGAGCACCAATGCTCCCATAAAGCAATGGAGCATCGATGCTCAAAGACCACCAAGGAAGAGCATCGCATAGCTCAAAGAAATATTGTGAACCTAGAAATAAAGTTAGTAGGTGAAAACCCCTCTAGGCATTAACCCATCATGGGAAAAAAAGCACCCATTTCCTATCCAAACTCACACCTTAGACATGTTTATTGTTGTAAAACCATAAATCAAATCCACAATTAAACCTGCAAAAGAGAGAAAACAACTCTCAAACAACAACAAAATAACTAGTAAAATTGATGAAGAAGTGAGGAACAATAGTGAGAAATAGAAAACTCCCCGGATCGGGTGACACGTCACGCAATTGTGCCACGCGGGAGTCAGCCGGGACGCGGTATTAATGCATCTACCAGCCCGCATCCCCTCCGAATTTAACTTGCCATGGATATGAGCAGGCGCATTCAAACGACGAGGCCCCTTGCTCGAGGGAGGAGTACCATCCAACAACGCACTAACCAGCAGGCTTTAATGACCATGGCGGTCATGTTAGAACTAGTCCTTATTGCCCAGGTCAACAGAGCAAAGCGCCAAGCACTCTCTGCAGTCTCCGCTCCACTGGAACAGCAGAATCGCCGCAGCCTCTTCTCCAATTCATTGGAACAGTGGCAACACCCTGTGAACTCGCTAGTGTTTGGGAGCCAAGCGACCTGTCGGGAAAGCACTCTGGCACTCTACCAGACCCCCACCATGCCCAAAGTGCGAGGGAAGCCGCGCAGGGGAGCTGCATGGTACACGGTGGAATCACGGCGACAGAGGAAAAAGAATTTTGAGAAAGCCATAGCAATGGAAGCCCGACGAAGGAAAAATAAACCACAAATGCCTCCAATGGTGTACGTGGAAGAAGTTATCTTGGAAGAAGGCATGGAGAATGTTCTCGAGCATATGCTGTTTACAGTGCCGGATAACTGGAACCCACCTTCGGAATTTGGTCCAGATAGTAAGCCTTCGCCTGCACGCATTTTGCCCGGTCCCAACGCTACCAGCCTAGAGGAGTCGTACCCCACTTGCTACGTCGAAGAGGAGGTTCCTCCTGAACCGCCCATGGAAGCGGCGCTGCAAGCACACAATCAACAGGTGCACACGCAACAGGAAGCAACTGCAACCACCCCCACAGAGTCAAGTGATAGCCACAACCAGGAGCAACCATTCTTAGCCAATTTGGGATGCCTCAATCTCATTTTTGAGGTGAGGAGCCTGCTGGATGACCAGATCTTTCGCCTCGCGTGAATTGACTAGAGACTCGACATGCTCTTTGCGGCTCACTCTAGAACTCTTCCAAAGAGACAATGCCCAACTTGCGCGAGGGCCTATGCGTTCCCAGCAGGATGGCGACAGCACGAGGACGAGGACAAGCGCGTAGGTTCAAAGGTTAAATGATGCTCAGAACTAGAATTTGATTTTTTTGCTATAATCTAGGCTTTGGGCCAGTTAGTTCTCAGTTTCCTTAGAACTAGTTCATGACATCCAGTTCCATCTTTATGACTGATAGTCCTGGTTTCCTTCGGGCAGGACGATGCACTGTTAATTTTGTTAATTTTGTNTTTTTTTGCTATAATCTAGGCTTTGGGCCAGTTAGTTCTCAGTTTCCTTAGAACTAGTTCATGACATCCAGTTCCATCTTTATGACTGATAGTCCTGGTTTCCTTCGGGCAGGACGATGCACTGTTAATTTTGTTAATTTTGTGAATGGGGCAACACATGGCAAGGGATGCCCAGCTATCTCGGTTTCCTGTTTAGGCGAGATAGCTGGCATCACAAACCGCTACGGTATTTTGCTTATGGTAATATAATAGGTTCCATCTTTTTATTTAAAAAAAAAATAGTGAGAAATGGAAAATAACATAAATGAAATTCATAATGGGGATACGTTAAATAATGAAGAGGGAAAATAAGGGTTAATGGGTTGCAATCCTCTTGATATTTCCATGCATTCATGGCTATTTGTCTTTAATCCTCTCATATAATTATCTCCTCTTCCTTTTCTCTCATGTGAAATGTAGAAATGGAACAAACCATGTATTTCCCCTCTTACATGTCATATTGTAGTTTTTCTAGCTTTCTTAATACGTTTTAAAAATACAAATTATTGTCTAGTGCTTAATTATATTAGGAGTATTGGTGTTTCCCAACCAAAGTGAAGCACTAGTGCTCCCCAAACAATGTGGAGCACTGGTTCTCTTGAACAAATGTGGAGCAACAATGATCCCCAACTAAATGGGAGCACATATACTCCCTTACCAAAGAGAAGTGTTGTTGCTCTAGGAACACCAAGGAAGAACATTGTGCATCTAAAAAAAAACATGTGAACATGAAAATAAAGGGAGGTGAAAACTTGTTTGGAAATACACCCGCGATATGCAATAATTTACCTCTTTCTTGGTCAAACTTTCCCTTCATTATATAGCCATATTCATTGTTGTAAAACCCTAAAACAAAATCCACCATTAACCTACAAAAGAGAGGTAAAATCCTCAAACAAATAGAAAAAAGGCTAAACAAACTAAGAAACTAGGAAGAATGATGAGAAATGGCAAACAAAATATACGAATTGTTTTCTAGTGCTTTAGTGTATTAGGAGCCTCAATATTCCCCAACCAAATGGGAGCATTGTTGTTCCTAGAACAATCTGGAGCACTGATGTGCCTAGACCAAAGTGTAGCACTGAGGAATCTGAATGCACCAATGTTTTTTTAGGTTCTTGTCCCTTTGGTGAGCATTAGTTTGGGAGAATTGGTGCACCTAGTCCAATCTAGAGCATCAATGCACTTAAACCAAAGTAGGGAACTGATATTTTCAGGTTGTTGTCTCTTTTATGCACTTCGTTCTAGGAACACCAATGTTCCTAGACCATTCGAGATCACTAATGTGCCTAGAACAAAGTGGATTCTTGATGTTTTTTTGGGTCATTATCCCTTCAATGCACATCAGTCGAGGAGCATTGGTACACCTAGACCAATGTAGAGCATTGGTTGGCCTAAACCAAAGGGTTATTATCCCTTTAGTGCACATTGGTCTAGGAGCATTAGTACACCTAAACCAATTTAGAGCATTGGTTGGCCTAAACCAAAGTGGAACAACAATGTTCCGTTTGGTAGACATAGGTCTAAGAACACATGTGTGCCTAGACCAATTAGGAGCATTAGTACACCTATACCAAAATGTAGCACCAAACATTTTTTGGATTGTTTCGACTTAGGTACTCATCGACCTAAGAACACTAATGCATGTAGACAAAATTGGAGCACTGATGCCTAGGTAAAAGTACCAATGTATTTTTGTCTTATTAACCCTTTGTCTTATTGGCATTAGGTCTTTTGTACTAAGCGCACCAATGCACCTATAAAAAATTGGAGCACTGTGACCCAATTTTTGCAAAAACCTTTACCCGCCACCTTTAACAACCTCCATTAAAAACTTCCACAAATGAGCAACTTTAAAAATAACTTCTATAAAAAAAAAAACCTCTATTAAATGTTTGTTTCCTTGTAATGACATTGTCCATATCTTTCTAACTAGGGATCATAATATGTAAGCTAGGAAATGACGTCACTTTTCTTTCATGAGGAAAATACAAAAAATGAAAATGGATCATAATATGTAAGCTAGGAAATGACGTCACTTTTCTTTCATGAGGAAAATACAAAAAATGAAAATGGAGATGCATCTACCTTCATGACATACATATAGTTTTTTGGCAATTTGTATGGTGTGGTCCAAAGGAATATCCACAACTTTTACATGAATAAAAATAAATTTACCACCCAAAGTGGGAGGTAGAAAATAAATTTACCACCCAAAGTAAGAGGTAGTTGATGCAATGGTTGAAAATGCCTACCATTAAGATATATGAGAAAAGTGAAGTCTGCGTGAGAGAATCTAAATATGTAAGAGAATGTTTAATATTTGGGTATTGAGAAATATGAATATAATCCCTAAATATATGATAGTTAGCCATAACCTAAAAGTTTTAAGAATGAAAGATATTGTTGTTAATGGTTATGTAGGAAATAGTTGACCATAACCAACGTCGCTCCATGCATAAATAAGCTTAACTCGTCGTCCTAAATGCATCAAAGATTTCCAAATTGAGGCGATTATAATAAATAAATTAAAAAAAAAAAATGTAATCAATTTAAAATTTTAATAATTAAAAAAATNATGAGGTTTCGAGTTCAATTCCCCCCGACTTACCTTGTGTGCCGCGTAAGGGGCATCGTGGGCACACCTGGAGGTTATAGGGGTAGCGGTTGGATAACACGGCAAGTTTTAAGAATGAAAGATATTGTTGTTAATGGTTATGTAGGAAATAGTTGACCATAACCAACGTCACTCCATGCATAAATAAGCTTAACTCGTCGTCCTAAATGCATCAAAGATTTCCAAATTGAGGCGATTATAATAAATAAATTAAAAAAAAAAAATGTAATCAATTTAAAATTTTAATAATTAAAAAAATATTAAAAAGTTTACATTTTATTTAATTAATTAAAATTTTGATTGGTAAGCACAGTGTAAATGAAAGGAAATATGTAAAGGAAGTCTTAAATTTGATTCACACCTCGATTTACTTGTACTCCATACTTATGGGTTGTGTAACATACCTAAAATTGTGTAACATACCTAAAATTATAATGATAGCGGACAAATATAATCTCCTTATCACATGAATAAGAAAACCACAAATTATCAATTCCCCAATATAAAAAAATATTAAAAAAATTACATTCTAATCAATTAATTAAGCGCACAAAATACATTATTGATGAAGAAATACATTATTGACCATGCATGTAAAGGCCATTCATGAAATTAAGAAATAAATGAATAACATGTAAAGGTCATCTATTCATTATTTGAAAAAGCAATATTCATTATTTGGAAAAGCAATAATATGCATGGAACCATATTTGGTAATCATAATGAAAGACTTTGGTAAATGATACATTATGTATTTTTAATAATAGTGCAACGGGGGCAATTTTCTATGTGTTTCGGAGAAAAGGGATTCTATGTGTTTCGGAGAAAATGGACATGGACATGGGATTATTTGATGTGATTTATTTTAATTGTTATGACAACTTAATTAATAGTTTTGTTTGTGTGTAAATTGAATTTTTTTTTAAGAATTGAATCTTGATAAGAGCCATAATTTTATCCAACTTTCTGATTTGAAAGGATTACAGAAGATAAAGTGATTTATCAAAAATTCAATTTTGACTTCTATATTTAGATAATAAGGCTCACATAGAGATGTATATATCAAAAGCATAATGGAATTCCCTTTCAAAAACCATAAGATTCTTGGGAAAATATGTTGTGGTCACATACATAATCCCTTTAAACATGATGATAACTTGATACCAAAGGAGGATAGTAATGTGGATGCATGATGAAAAGGCATTACTAGTGGAGTTTTTTTGGAGGGCTTTTGTCGAAGCCCATATAAAAGTTCTGATGCTCAATGGGGATGAGGTAGGTGGAGTCTTCTCATTTGTTGTTGAGATCATGGTAGTGAAGAATGGAGGGGTGGCAATGCTCAATCCACATTATTTAATCCTAACAAGGATTAATGACCAAAAACCTAATAAATGTTTTGGGATATGGGCCTTCCCTAACCTCTCAAAACTATGTTTGTTATATGAGAATATCACAAGTGGCATTAGGAGGAGTCCACACACCATTATACCATTTCATGATCAATGGTTGGCACACTTCTTAGTTGGGTTTGGGGTGTCATATCTCTTGATGCACCACTATCTAATATGACAAAGATAAAAAAACCCATAATGGATTTTAGAGTTGAAATAAGGGGAACTCGTAAACAACCTCTAAGAAATCCCAAAGCTCACCAGTAAGCAACTAGTGGCAAGAGGTGGAGTCTTGGAGATTGTTAATGGATTAGTGAGGTTGGTGGGCACAATGGAACAACGAACTCATTATGAACTTTGAATAGTGAGGTGAGATGTGTGGCATGCATCTCATGTCAAAGAAATCCAAACAACCACAAGTTGCAAGTTATACATTACATCTCTTCCACTTCAATACAACAATTGCATTTCCCTTATATGAGGGAATATGAAGCATAACCAACTTGGAAGTTTGGGGGTTAGGTAATGGATTCTCATTGATGGTTTCTCTTTTGAAAAAGGAATAAATACAAGAAAGAATGATTGTAAGGGGATTCATAGGTTTTGGAAGCACTTATAGAAGGATGAGTAGTGAAAAGAGTTTTATAGGAGTACTACCAAAAAGAGGTTCTAGCAGAGACGAGATTTGGTAGACAATGTCATGTCACAACAAGGGGAAATTCACATTGTAGCATTTGAGTCATTTCCATAGTGAAGAAGCTCCTTATAACGCCTTTATAATATGTTTGTTGTGAGATTCAATAAAGAGTAGACCAAACCATTCCCACATTGGATTTCTCTAAATCTTTGTACCTATTATATTTGCTAACTTGTCGTATCAAGCCCTTTAAGCAACTTAACACAAAAGCAAACATTTAATTAAACTAACATAGGTGCATCTTAGTGAATCACGTTGGTCATAGGCTAATTGATTATAAGAATTTCACCAACCCAATACATTACATTGTTCCATCATTGGAAAAAAAAAACGTTTTGTATAAAATCACAATAAATTAAATATATATGCTTAGATTTGAGTACTGACCACTCTATTAACACAATTAATCTTTTTAATAAATCAAGATAAATACATTTTCATTAAATTATAATAACTTGAGAGGTAAGTGTCGTGAAATTAGTTAACTTACACATGCAATATTAAAAGTGTAAAAAACATACTTATTCTTTTTCATTTGATACCAATTTAGTTAATTTATCTTAAAAACTAAATTGTGTCATTAATCTCTTGAATTGAATTGCTCGTGTTATTGGGTTATCTTAACAATACAACATCTCAAATTGTTAATATTATTTTATTCACATGAATAAGTTAATGTCCATATCTAAATCCTCTAAATAAGTATATGAAATACCTCTTACACCCAAGCTAATTATTAACCGCAATATCTTTTACACACAAGCTATTAATTATCTTTTACACTCAAGCTATTAATTGAGTATAGTTTATTAGTAATAATTGAAACTCTCTCATCGTATGTAACCATTTGAATAATTATTTATATAAAAGATATTAAGAAAGGCTAAAACTTTTAAGGATGAAGTTTCACCGTCAAAGTTCCTATTAATTAGCTCCAATTATAACTTTAGACTAAATTTTTATCAAATTTTAGAAAAAAATCGACAAAAAATAGTTGAGTTTATTTACATTTTAACTTACTCCATTTTTTCCAATAAGAGAAAGTTGTGCCCTCAGTTATTCATTTTTTTTTTAAATTTAACTAAGATTTTCTTTAAATGGGCTAAAACCTTTAAGGACAGAGTTTCCATGGTTAAAGTTCCCATTAATTAGGTAGAATTATAACTTCCAGTGAAATTCCTACCATATTTTAGGAAAAATGGTCAAGTTTGTCCACTTTTTCACTTACTACCATCAACAATCATACTGTATGACTAAATATCATGTAACTAGGATTATAAATTTAAAATATTCTTCCATTTTCTATTCAAGGAAATAGATTTGCAATGAAGCGAATATAATGGGGCCAAAGTGGACGACACCCCCACTCTAAAATTAGAAAGGAGTAGGTTTAAAAATAAAGGATAGGGGAAAGTAGCTTTGGAAAGCTAAACAAATCTTAGATAAAACATTCCTTGGCTACCTGGCTTGAGACATAAATGGCGATAACACACAAAGAATAGTGTCTTAACCCTAAGGCTAAGAAATATAGGTTATAGTTGTACTAACATTTTTATAAAACCTTTGCAATTAATAATTTCTACTTTTTTAAAACCATGGGAAATCAATAACTCGTTAGAGTGACTTGGGCTAGGTTTATGATCAAACCAACTAGCTACCACTCTAACCCAAGAGTATATCCAACATCTCACAAACTAGATATACCAATAACTTATGACTTAGCAAAGGCCAAGATGTCTAGAGACACACCCACCTGGGGGGAGGGGTCCCTCTCTTGGGGGTTGTCTACTCTTCTAGCCTTATCACAAAGAGCCAAATGTCCATTGGGGATTGAACCCAGGTGGGGAGATTTTGAGACCTACCTCCCAACCATTTGAGTTATTTCCCCTCGACATAAATAACTTCTATATTACTAAGAATATGCTTCAAGTGTTTAGTGAATTAGAAAATAAATGTTAATTAGTATCTAGTTGTTTACGTTTGACCTAGGGAGTTAGGGATCCCATACAAATCATACATCAATGAATTACACATTCCACTTCAGGGAATGTAGCTCATGACAATGGTTATACATATATAGAACATAAAACATCAAGCAAGATAATTGAAAATGGTATCTTCAATCACAACACAACACATAGATACTATTACTTTGGAGCAAATAGTGGATACCGAAACTTCCTTTCTCATTGTACATTCTTGTTTTGGTTGATGAGATCACATAGTGAAGCAGGGAGGGCTGGTAGCACTCAATTCACTTTTTTAAATCTTATTAAGGATCTATGATAAAAAACATAATAGAGTTTTTGGAAGCATCGACCTTCCCCAACCTCTCAAAATCATGTTGTCGTGAGAATATCACAAGTGGCATTAAGAGGAATACACACACCATTGGATCATCTCATAATCAATGGTTGGCCCACTTTTTAGTTGGGTTTGGGGGTGACAGATATCTTAATGCACCCTTATCCAATATGATAAAGATCATACAATCCATAATGGATTTCAGATTCGAAACAAAGGGAACTCTTAAACAACCTCTAAGGAATCCCAAAAATCATCACTAAGTGACTAGTGGAAAGAGGTGGAGTTACTTGGAGGTTGTTGGATTAGTGAGGTTGGTGGGCATAGTGGAACAATGAACTCATGATGAATTTTAGTCAATGAGGTGAGACGTGTGGCATGCATCCCATATCAAAGAAACCCAAACAACCACAAGGTGCAACTTATACATTAGGTTTCTCCCATGTCAACACAACAATTGCAATTCCCTTGTATGAGGGAATATGAAGCATAATCAACTTGGAAGTTTGGGGTTCAGTTAATGTGTTCTCATTGATGGTTGCTATCTTGAAAGAGGAATAAATACAAGAAGGAATGACTATAGGGGGTTCATAGGTTTTGGAATCACTTATAGAAGGATAAGTAGCGAAGAGAATTTTAGGGGAATACTACCAAAAAAAGGTTCTAGTAGAATCGAGATTTGGTAGAAGATATCATATCAAATAAAGGGAAATTTCTCATTGTAACATTTGAGACATTTGCACAATGAAGAAGCTCCTTATAGCACTTTTATAATATGTTTGCCATGAGATTCAATAAAGAGTTGACCAAGCCATTCCCACATTGGATTTCTCTAGGATAAATCTTTGTGTCTATTGTATTTGTTAACTTGTGGTATTGAGTTCTTTGGTATTCTTAAATTCAACAATAATGATATAGACGTAAAGTAACACAGAAGAACAAATTTAATCAAAATAACATAATTAGGTGCATCTTAGTGAATCGTGTTGGCCATAGGCTCAAAGATTATTATAACTTTCACCAACCCAACACATTGCTCAATAATTGGAAAAAAAAAATGTTTTGTAAAAAATCACAATAAATTAAATATACGTACTTATATTTGAGTACTAACTACTCTATTAGCATAATTAATCTTTTCCATAAATAAAGATAAATACATTTTCATCAAATTAAAATAATTTTAGAGGCGAGTGTCACGAAATTAATTAACTTACACAGATGATATTAGAAATGTAAAAATCACATTTATACTTTTTCATTTGATACTAATTTAGTTAATTTATCTTAAAAACTAATTCGTGTCATTAATCCCTTGAATTGTTGATGTTATTGGGTTATCTTAAGAATGCAACATCTCAAATTGTTGATAATATTTTATTCACATGAATAAGTTAATGTCCATATCTAAATCCTCTAAATAAGTATATGAAATATCTTTTACACCCAAGCTAACACTTAACCACAATATCTTTTACACACAAGCTATTAATTATCTCTTACACTCAAGCTATTAATTGACTATAGTTTCTTAGTAATAATTGAAACCCTCTCATCATATGTAACCATTTGAATAATTATATATATAAAAGATATTAAGAAAGGCTAAAACTTTTAAGGACAAAGTTTCACCATCAAAGTTCCTATTAATTAGCTGGAATTATAACTTTCAACTAAATTTTTATCAAATTTTAGAAAAAAATCAACAAAAAATAGTTGAGTTTATTTACATTTTAACTTACTCCTTTTTTTCCAATAAGAGAAAGTTTTGCCCTCAACTATTCATTTTTTTGGAAATTTAACTACTTAGATTTTCTTTAAATGGGCTAAAACCTTTAAGGAAAAAGTTTCCATGGTTGAAGTTGTTCCCATTAATTAGGTAGAATTATAACTTCCAGCTAAATTCCTACCACATTTTAGGAAAAATGGTCAAGTTTGTCCACTTTTTCATTTACTACTATCAACAATCATACCATATGACTAAATATCATAAATTAAAAATATAGTTCCATCATATCATGTAACTAGGACCATAAATTTAAAATGTTCTTCCATTTTCTATTCAAAGAAATCGATTTGCAATGAAGTGAATATAATGGGGCCAAAGTGGACAACAACCCACTCTAAAATTAGAAAGGAGTAGGTTTATAAATAAAGGATAGTGAAACATATATTTGGAAATACAAACAAACCTTAGATAAAAGATTTTCTGACTACCTGGCTTGAGACACAAATGGCAATAACACACAAAGAATAATGTCTTAACCCTAAGGCTAATAAATATAGGTTATAGTTGTACTGACTTTTTTTTATAAAACCTTTGCAATTAATAATTTCTACTTTTATAAAACCATGGGAAATAGATAACTTGATAGAGTGAATTGGGCTAGGTTTATTATCAAACCAACTAGCTACCACTCTAACCCAAGAGTATATCCAACATTTTGCAAACTAGATATACCAATAACTTATGACTTAGCAAGGGCCAATATGTTTCGAGAAATACTCACTTGGGGGGTCCCTCTCTTGGGGGTTGTCTACTCTTCTAGCCTTATCACAATGGGCCAAATGTCCACCAGGGATTGGAGCCCAGGTGGGGAGAGTGTGAGACCTACCTCCCAACCATTTGAGTTATTTCTCCTCGACATAAATAACTTCTATATTACTAAGAATATGCTTCAAGTATTTAGTGAATTAGAAAATAAATTCTAATTAGTATGTAGTTGTTTATGTTTGACCTAGGGAGCTAGGGATCCCATACAAGTCATACATCAATGCATTATACCTTCCATATAGGGAATGTAGCACATGACAATGGTTCTACATATATAGAACAAAAAACACAATGCGAGATCATTGAAAATGACATCTCCAATCACAACATAACACATAGATACTATTACTTTGGAGCAAATAGTGGATACCCAAACTTCCTTTCTCATTGTACATTCTTGTTTTGGTTGATGAGATCACATAGTGAAGTATGGACAGGTAGTAACACTCAATCCACTTTTTAAAATCTTATTAAGGATCTATGATCAGAAACATAATAGATTTTTTGGAAGCATCGACCTTCCCCAACCTCTCAAAATCATGATTTCATGAGAATATCACAAGTGACATTAAGAGGAGTCCACACACCATTGCATCATCTCATGATCAATGGTTGAAACACTTCTTATTTGAGTTTGGGGGTGTTAGATCTCTTAATGCACCCTTATACAATATGATAAAGATCATACAATCCATAATGGATTTCAGATTCGAAACAAAGGAAACTCTTAAACAACCTCTAAGAAATCCCAAAAATCACCACTAACTGACTAGTGGAAAGAGGTGGAGTTACCTGGAGGTTGTTGGATTTGTGAGATTGGTGGGCATAGTGGAACAATGAACTCATGAGGAAGTTTAGTTAGTGAGGCAAGATGTGTGGCATGCATCCCATGTCAAAGAAACCATGTCAACACAACAATTGCAATTCCCTTGTATGAGGGAATATGAAGCATAACCAACTTGGAAGTTGGGGGTTCGGTTAACGGATTCTCGTTGAAGGTTGCTATCTTGAAATAGGAATAAATACAAGAAGGAATGACTATATGGGGTTGATAGGTTTTGGAAGCACTTACAAAAGGATGAGTAGCAAAGAGAATTTTAGGGGGATACTACCAGAAAACGTTTCTAGTAGAATCAAGATTTGGTAGAAGATATCATGTCAAATTGTAATGTCCCCATTTTTGGACATTATTATATTACAGAGTGTTATGCCTACCAGAGTAGCCAGATGGGGGTGACAACGAGTTTAAGAGTTATTGAGGGGTTTTATTGGGCCCTACTTGCGTCTTTCATTATATTTCATCATCAAGATCCATTCCGCACAACTTGGCTTTGGTTTTGTTGCATTCCGACGATTTCCGTCATTTTGAGTTATTATGGGTCATATTTTAATTAATTTCACTAGGAAAGTCATTTTGGAAATAATACTTGGATAAACCTCTTAGTGTAATAGCTCATCGGAATCAGGAGGAAGAGCACTACAGGATTAGATGATGAGAAGTGACTTTCAGTGGTCGGAGAATCCATAGGGACGAATAAATCACTTTTTAGAGGCAAAAAGGTTGATTAATTAATAAAGTGATTTAATTAAAGAATAATAAAAATAAAGTAAAAGTCACTTGGAGGGAAAAGGTGAGCATGGGGGATAAAAGAGAGATAGGGGCCTCTATTCTCTGATTATGTTGATTGATATTTTGATGTTTGGCCTCTTGGCTAGAGAACTCAAGTTACTTGAGGGTTTTGACTATTTAAACCCTAGAGATCAGCAAGGGAGTGAAATATTCTCTCGTTCCTAATCCAAGCTTGGTCAAGTGGTGAAAGATTCCTCCCTCACCATTCTACATCAGTTTAGAACTACTTCAACCATCATTTTGTGAAGAAGGACACATCACATAGGGTTTTCTACAGAGAAGGTGCACCACTCAGCCAAGGGAGATTTGATTTGGTCTTAGGAGGTTGGGTTTGGACCAGATCTCGATTGGGGACTCTTGGTCATCATCATGGTGAACATTTTGGCACTTGTGGGGGATTTACAACCTCCATATTTATTTGTTTTGATGGTTGGGAAAATTTCGTGAAGGAGGGCGCATTGGGGGTTTGAGATCCCATGATTTATGAACAAATTTGTCATCTACAACCATAGGATCTTCACATATGAGTTAACCATCATAAAATATACAAGTTGCAGCCATTTCTTGAAGGTTTTACATTAGCTTTTATTGTGCATATTTCAGCAGGGATAATTTCAACATGAGGGCACATTTCTTGGTATGGTAGAATTGATTTTGGAGCATTATATTAGCCAGTTTAGGTAGCCATCATTAAAGGATCCTTGAGGACGATCACTTTTGATATTTCTTTGCATTTTGAGGGCATTACAACCCTATTTTGTAGTTGTTATATTCCTTGGATCAGATCTAGAAATTATTGTGTGTTGGACAACCAAATGCATATTAAATAAAACAAGGATTCGAGGTACTATCTTATGGTTTTTAATAGTTATTAGTTTTTTATTTACTTGGTTATCATTGCATGTGTTTTCCTTATGTATTACATGAAGAAATATGGGTCGAAATACATCATAAAATACACTTAAATGAATGCTACAGTCATTTCACACAAAGTGTTTGACAAAATGTTTCAATCAGCCAACACACAAAAAACATAACAACCATCAATTATATATAGCAACCCACAATCACAGAGTTATAAGGAGGTAGAAATTATTTCAAATGTCATGCTAACACATCAGAAAACCTCATAAAAGTAGGGACAACAAGAAGAATACATTTGCTAAGGGAAATATAACATACCGTCAAAGTGTTTGACAAAACTTCTCAACTAGTTAGATCTGATTTTATATCAGATTTGGTTGGGAACATTACACAAATAAAGGGAAATTTCTCATTGTAATATTTGAGACATTTGCACAATGAAGAAGCTCCTTAGAGCACTTTTATAGTATGTTTTCCATGAGATTCAATAAAGAGTTGACCAAGCCATTCCCACATTGGATTTCTCTAGGATAAATCTTTGTGTCTATTGTATTTGTTAACTTGTGGTATTGAGTTCCTTGATATTCTTAAATACAACAATAATGATATAGATGCAAAGTAACATAGAAGCAAAAATTAATCAAAATAACATAATTAGGTGCATCTTAGTGAATCGTGTTGGCCATAGGCTCAGAGATTACGATAACTTTCACCAACCCAACACATTGCTCAATAATTGGAAAAAAAAATGTTTTGTATAAAATCACAATAAATTAAATATATGTACTTATATTTGAGTACTAACTACTCTATTAGCATAATTAATCTTTTTCATAAATAAAGATAAATACATTTTCATCAAATTATAATAATTTTAGAGGTGAGTGTCATGAAATTAATTAACTTACACATATGATATTAGAAGTGTAAAAATCATATTTATACTTTTTCATTTGATACTAATTTAGTAAATTTATCTTAAAATTTAAATCGTGTCATTAATCCCTTGAATTGTTGATGTTACAATTGGGTTACCTTAACAATACAACATCTGAGTGTCATTAAGCTAAATTCTTAAAAAAATAAAAATTAACAAAAAATTATTGAGTTTTTCCATTTTTTAACTTGCTCATTTTTTCCAATAAAAAATAGTTGTGTCCTCATTTATTCATTTTTTTTTGGCAACTAATTATTTTTATCTTCTTAAAATGGGTTAAAACCTTTAAGAATAAAGTTTCATAGCTAAAGTTCTTATCAAACAAATAAAACTATAACTTCCAACAAAATAATGATTGAGTTTGTCCACTTTTTAACTTAATCCTATCAACAAGCATACCATAAAATGATTGAGTTTATCTGCTTTTTTAACTTACTCCTGTCAACAATCATATCATATTACTAAGATCATAAATTTGGAATATTTTTCGATCATGACTAAAAACATAAAATTAGAAAGGAGTAGTTAATTTCCCGTAAATGATGCATATCGGTAATTATTGTTATTTTAATATAAAAGTCGTATGTTACAGAAAGTGATTGTTTGTTATGTTAGATGTAAAGCTTCCACGAGCGTGTTGTATGTATATGTTTTAGTTGCATGCAGTCTAAAGAGTAAATTTAGGTGGCATTTCTTAGTTGACTACTGGGTATGCTACTGTATGTTCCGTAGTATGGGAACGAAAGATGTTCCCTAGAGTAGCATGTTCCGACCTGATGGCTGAGAATGTTACCGACTGGCGTCAGAGCATGAGTGGTTTCTCTGGAGTGGCATACCCCGGCCTAAGGTTGGTCGAGGGGATCGTTACATTTGGGGTTCGGTTAATGGATTCTCGTTGATGGTTGCTATCTTGAAATATGAATAATTACAAGAAGGAATGACTATAGGGGGTTGATAGGTTTTGGAAGCACTTACAAAAGGATGAGTAGAAAAGAGAATTTTAGGGGGATACTACCAGAAAACATTTCTAGTAGAATCGAGATTTGGTAGAAGATATCATGTCAAATTGTAATGTCCTCATTTTTGGACATTATTATATTACAGAGTGTTATGCCTACTAGAGTAGCTAGATGGGGGTGACAACGAGTTTAATAGTTATTGAGTGGTTTTATTGGGCCCGACTTGCGTCTTTCATCATATTTCATCATCAAGATCCATTTTGCACAACTTGGCTTTGGTTCCGTTGCATTCCGAGGATTTCCGTAATTTTGAGTTATTATGGGTCATATTTTAATTAATTTCACTAAGAAGGTCATTTTGGGAATAATACTTTGAGAAACCTCTTAGTGTAATAGCTCATCGGAATAGGGAGGAAGAGCATTACAGGATTAGATGATGAGCAGTGACTTTCAGTGGCCGGAGAATCCATAGGGACGAATAAATCACTTTTTAGAGGCAAAAAGGTCAATTAATTAATAAAGTGATTTAGTTAAAGAATAATAAAAATAAAGTAAAAGTCATTTGGAGGGAAAAGGTGAACAGGGGGGATAAAATAGAGATATGGGCCTTTATTCTCTGATTATGTTGATTGATATTTTGATGTTTGGCCGCTTGGCTAGAGAGCTCAAGTTACTTGAGGGTTTTGAGGGTTTTGACTAAATAAACCCTAGAGATCAGCAAGGGAGTGAAATATTCACTCGTTCCTGATCCAAGCTTGGTCAAGGGGTGAAAGATTCCTCCCTCACCATTCTACATCGATTTAGAACTACTTTAGCCATCAATTTGTGAAGAAGGACACATCACAGAGGGTTTTCTGCAGAGAAGGTGCACCACTTAGCCAAGGGAGATTTGATTTGGTCTTATGAGGTTGTGTTTGGACCAGATCTCGATTGGGGACTCTTGGCCATCATCAGGGTGAACCTTTTGGCACTTGTGGGGGGTTTACAAACTCCATATTTATTTGTTTTGATGGTTGGGAGAATTTCATGAAGGAGGGCGCATTGGGGGTTTGAGATCCCATGATTTATGAACAGATTTGTCATCTACAACCAGGGGATATTCACATATGAGTTAACCATCATCAAATCTACAAGTTGCAACCATTTCTTGAAGGTTTTACATCATCTTTTATTGTGCATATTTCAGCAGGGCGAATTTCAACATGAGGACAGATTTCTTGGTATGGTAGAATTGATTTTGGAGCATTATATCAACCAGTTTGGGTAGCCATCATTAAGGGATCCTTGAGGAGGATTACTCAAGGATAGCAAGATCAGATCTGGAATAATAATTATTTTGTAGTTGTTATATTCCTTGGATCAGATCTGGAAATTATTGTGTGTTAGACAACCGAATGCATATTAAATAAAACAAGGATTTGAGGTACTATCTTATGGTTTTTAATAGTTATTAGTTTCTGATTTACTTGATTATCATTGTGTGTCTTTTCCTTATGTATTACATGAATAAATATGGGCCGAAATACATCATAAAATAGACTTAAATGAATGCTACAACAATTGCACACAAAGTGTTTGACAAAATGTTTCAATTAGCCAACGCATAGAAAACATAACAACCATCAATTATATATAGCATCCCACAATCATAGAGTTATGAGGTAGAAATTATTTCAAATTTCATGCTAACATATCAGAAAACCTCATCAAAGTAGGGACAACAACAAGAAGGCATTTGCTAAGGGAAATAGAACATATCGTCAAAGTGTTTAACGAAAGTTCTCAACTAGTTAGATCTGATTTTATATCAGATTTGGTTGGAAACATTACACAAATAAAGGGAAATTTCTCATTGTAACATTTGAGACATTTGCACAATGAAGAAGTTCCTTAGAGCACTTTTATAATATGTTTTCCATGAGATTCAATAAAGAGTTGACCAAGCCATTCCCACATTGGATTTCTCTACGATAAATATTTGTGTCTATTGTATTTGTTAACTTGTGGTATTGAGTTCCTTGATATTCTTAAATACAATAATAATGATATTGACGCAAAGTAACACAGAAGTAAAAAATAATCAAAATAACATAATTAGGTGCATCTTAGTGAATAGTGTTGGCCATAAACTCGGAGATTAGGATAACTTTCACCAACCCAACACATTGCTCAATAATTGAGAAAAAAATGTTTTATATAAAATCACAATAAATTAAATATATATACTTATATTTAAGTACTAACTACTCTATTAGCATAATTAATCTTTTTCATAAATACAAATAAATACATTTTCATCAAATTATAATCCCTTGAATTGTTGATGTTACAATTAGGTTAACTTAACAATACAACATATCAAATTGTTAATAATATTTTATTCACATGAATAAGTTAATGTGGATATCCAATCCACTAAATAAATAAATGAAACATCTTTTACACCCAAGCTAATAAATAAACGATAGAGTTTTTACACTCAAACTATAATTGAATATAGTTTATTGGTAATAATTGGAGCTCTCTCATTATATGTAATCATTTGAATAATGTATTTATAAAAAAAAATACTAAGAAATGTTAAAACATTTAAGGAGAAAGTTTTCATTGATGAAGTGAAAATATAACTTTAAGTTAAATTAAAAAAAAAAAAAAATTAACAAAAAATTATTGAGTTTTTTCATTTTTTAACTTGCTTTTTTTTAATAAAAAATAGTTGTATTTTTATTTATTCATTTTTTTGGCAATTAATTATTTATATCTTTTTAAAATGTAATAAAGTTTTATAGCTAAATTTTTTATCAAACAAATAAAACTATAACTTCCAACTATAAAATGATTGAGTTTATCCACTTTTTAATTTAATCATATCAACAAGCATACCATAAAATAATTAAATTTATCTACTTTTTAACTTACTCGTGTCAACAATCATATCATATTACTAAGATCATAAATTTGGAATATTTTTCGATCATGACTAAAATCATAAGTTTAAAATGTTCTTCCATCTGGCCATGTGACATTTCACCATGTGACTAAGATCATAAGTTTAAAATACTCTTACATTTTCTATTCAAGAAAATATACTTACAATAAAGCAAATGTAATGTGGCCAAAGTGGCCGACACCCGCACTCTAAAATTAGAAAGGAGTAGGTTTTAAAATAAAGGAAAGGCCAAAAGGGGAAAAGATCTTTGGAAAGCTAAATCAAAACTTAGGTAAACCCTAAGGCTAAGAAATATAGGGTGTAGTTGTACCAACTTTGTTATAAAACCTTTTCATTATGTGTAAAATATGATATAAAAAGCAACTTCTATATAACTTTGTTATAAAACCTTTGCATTATGTGTAAAATATGATATAAAAAGCAACGTCTATATTGCTAAGAACATGCGTGAAGCCTTTAGGGGATTACGATTAAATGCTAATTAATATATAATTGTTTATATTTGACCTAGGGATCCCATACAAGCCGTACATGGTTTGATATGAGGGAACGTAGGTTAGGACAACTGTTTTACTAGACATAGAACATAAACACCATGCAAGACCATTGAAAATGGTATCTTCATTCACAACACAACACACATATACCATCACTTTGGTGCAAAGAATGGAAACCCAACCTTCCTTTCTCAGTGTGCATTCTTGTTTTTAGTTGAGTTGGGTTCTCCAATTCTAACTACCTTTCTAGTTTTGATTGAGTTTGGTACTCCAATTATAACGAACTAGTACCACAAAGTGAATTCTCCTATGTAACGTACATCCAACTCAACGTTTGTTTTCAATTCCCCATACCCACTATCTAACCCATGTTTGTAAAAAAAAAAAGTCTCTTTGAAGGTACTCAATTTGTGTTATTTTTTGAATAATAATGAAAAGTTAATATAAGTTTTTTTAGTTGAATACATGTTATATGAATTTTTATAAAAATATTTATTTTTATAATAATGATAATGATTGTTAATACTCATTAATATCAAGTTTGTTTTATTGGTTTGAATTGGATTTGTAAAATATTATTGAATGGTTAATGACTTGGATTAATTCAAAAAATTTAGCGAATCAAAAAGTTTAGCAATGGAAACGAAGTTTATGGTTAAAGATGATGATGACGAGCTGGGAGATATCATTGATAGTGTGAAGCATGCTAAATCAACCAATGTCAATGCCTCCACATAATGCCACACTGTCAATACAAGCATTAAAAAAACTAAACAAAAGAAAGAAAATAGGAAACAAAAGGAGAGAGATAAAGTCGACCACCCCCTGCCCCCCACAAATCCCAATCTCTATAAACTCAGGCATGGAAAATTAGAATGAGTTTTTGGGCAGATATTGTAAGTGAATGTTGTATCGAATTCCCATGAAGAGATTGTGAACAAAGTAAAGAGCCAAACTGAATTATAAAGATGCAATTGTTGAGAAATACAGACTACCCATAGGCATTCCATGCTGGAGTATTTTTCCTTTGGGTTTCTCAAGGTTAAATTATGTGTTCATTGTGTTGAATGTTGTGTCCAATGTCTTGATTATTGCATGATTGCTTTGCGTTAATTCAGTGTTGTGTCCTACTGTATTGTAGCATAAGTTCCATTGAGTAGAGTATCATATGTTCTCTAGTTTTTCCCTCTCAAACTATGTTTCTTGTGGCCACAATAGTTGGCTACTCCAGACTCTTCATTCATGCTTTAAGGTGATTGATGGTGGGGAATATAGAGCTATTACTCCATAGTTTCTATCGTCAGTCGTGTTGCTAAAATCGTTCCTTTTATTTGGCATTTTATCTCCTTCTTAGACAATTGGAATTTTGAAGGAAGTTGTGGGCACCCTTTAGCATTGGCATTTTTTCCAATTTATAGATAAAACCTACTCCCTTACACCCAAATGCTTTATTGATTCCTTCAGCATGAAATTTGACTCGTTGCATTGGGGGATTGAAGACACACAACATTTAATTATTTTGTTAAATAATTCATTGTCCCAAGAAATTGACAACTACTGTGTGAATATGTTGCTAAATAGAACAACACATTGCTAACACATTGTTTGAAAAGCTTTGTGTAATGAATTTCCTTGGAACATAGTGCTCCCATCTATGCATCTTACTGCCTTCCTCAATATTCTTTGTAACAACCTCATCCTACACTCAATGCAGAAAGAGGCAACGGTGGATGGTCAAACACATGGTAACAATGATCTAGTTGTTTGGTTGTTGTTTATTACTTCATATAACTTCCTCTGCAAATAATTGCATCCTCATTACTTTTCCTTTAGTTAGGAAAAATAATTGGAGGAAAGCATATGTGTTGATGAGAATGCTCCAATTAGATTACTATTGATTAAATGAATGATAATGCAAACGTCGGTCTAGTACTACACACATGAACAACTTGTTATTTGGATAGAAATATAAGCAAGGTAGTATTGTCTATTAGTTGGGTATTTCAAAGAGGATTGCAATCCATCAACCAGGCCATTTGAATTAGAAATGAACACATAATAGAGCCATGTCAATTAATCAGTCTTGAAATAAAATTAATTTCGGTTGGATAATAAATTATAGACAAATCAATTGAATTTTAATTGCACTTGTTGGTGAAATGAACATGCCATAGGCCTATTATGTATGGATCATATTGTTATCATAGTAGATAGAGTCCTACCTTAGAGGGAAGCACACAATGGATGCTCACTTGATTGAAGAAGTTGCTAGAAGGTGGAGATATGGTGGTGACTGACCCTAAGATTGACAAAAGAAGAAGGGGAAAGCAACACTCAAACTAGACCATGGATGATCCTCTAGAGACTAGTAAGGTTGAGTTGCAAATTTTTTTCTTTGAGAATCATGTGTTACAAATAACAAGTTTATCCATTGAGTGGTTACAAGAATAAGGGAAAGAGAAACAAGGTTGTAAAGGAGTTGGTATAGACTCAAGTGAGGAGTCATATTCCAAGAAAAAGAAAAGATAATTAGAGACTAAAATCAAGACTAGTATTGAGATGGAAGAATGCAACCATAGCAAAACTTAAGTACCTTTCCACATAGAGGTGAAGGCAAACATCAAACCATATGCAAGAGAAGTTGATTCCATCAAATTGAACCAATGGTTACAATAGATGGAGGTGTACTTTAGTGTACATGAAGTCAATGAAAAGCAAATAATTGCATTTGCTTGCTTGAATCTTGAAGGCCATGATTTGGCATGGTGGGAAAGTGTTGTTATCAGAAGAGCACCTGAAGATGATCCATTGGTAATTGATTAAGAAGTGTTCAAGGACATGATTAAATTTGAGTTCTACACAATAAATTGTGTGGAGAAGAAACAAATTACATTGCATTAGTTCGACCAGAGGTAGGGACAATCTATGCAAGAATTTGCCACTAAGTTTAGGAAGAGAGTCATAACTGTTGATGAAGTACTTAGGGGATTTGCTTCCTCAAATTCAAATACAATTGGTGATTTTCAAGCCCAAATCAATTGATGAAGCAAGTGTCCAAGAACAATACCTTGAAGGGGACAAACAAAAACAACAATTCAACATGCACAAAAAAATATAACCGCAAGAGCAATAGAGGAAAAGGGAGAACAAGAAGAAGTGGGTTGTGAAGAATATTGTATTAATGACATAAGAAATAATATGTCCCACCAAGTATTGCAAGTGTTGTGAGAGAAAGGGGCACACTAAGGAAAAGTGTTGGAAATTACACATTGAGAAATGACCCAAGTGCTTCTAAAAGAAGAATAAGAAGAAAGCTTTAGTAGTTGTAGATGTAGAAGAAAGGGTGGACAATACTTTAAATATAGATAGAAAAATTAGTTGTGCTAGCATCCAAAAGGAGCTAGCATTCATCGATTGTATCCCCAAGGAAGAGATGTATATCATTGAATATTTTCAAGAAAGAGAAGGAGATGATTGAATTGTTTCACAACAAAGTCCACATGAAACATGCTAAATTCTAGAATTGCTTGTTTGATCCCAATTCACAATTGAATTTGATTTCTACACAATTGGTTGAGAAGCTTGGGCTCGAGACTCACAATCATCCACAACCATATCCCTTGGTTTTTTTGAGACAATATGTGGAGCTAACAATGGTTAAATAGTGCATGTTTAGGTTTTCCATTAGTCAAGACTTCATAGATGAAGTCCCATTGGATGTGTGTGGAGTCATATTGGGAAACCTATACCTATATGTTAGAGATGTCATCTTCAAGAGGAGGGAAAACCAATATTGACTTGTCAAATATGGGAAGGCTTTCACCATAAATGCATACAAGGGCAAGGCCAAACTCTCTTTAATCAAGACTCTTCGGGCTAGGAGAATAATTGGCAATACCAAGAAATTTGTCTTTTTTCTTTTAAGACAAGGAAAGTAGAAAGGAGAATGCAATGAAATGGATATGAAGGCATCCTTGGAAGGATGTAACAGTCAATAGTGAAATAAACTGCAATAGTCAAATCCTACAAGGAGGTGTTCCAAGAACGTCAGTGCTCGCTACCCAAGAGAGAGGTTGAGAATGAAATTAAGTTGTTGCTAGAGTCTTCATTGCAAAACATTTAGGTATGTCATCCTACAAGAAAATGAAGTGAAGAAACAATTCAAGCAATCATTAGAGCAGGGAGTCATTGGGCCTAACACATCATAGTGTGGTTCACCAATCATAATGGTGCCCAAGAAGGATGGAAGCTAGAGAATGTGTAGTGGCCATTGTGCCTTGAAAAAGGTCACTATCAAGAATAGACATTGGCTGCCATGGATTGATAACTTGTTGGATTAGCTTCAATAAGCCAATTTCTTCACCAAGTTGGACCTCAAATAAAGTTACCATAAAGTAAGGATCAAATCAAAGGATGTGTGGAGGACAACATTCAAGACAAAGAAATATTTGTATGAATGGTTAATTATGCCTTTCGGTTTATGTAATACACCCACAACTTTCAAGCGCTTGATAAATGGTGTGACGTGTCTATTTATTGACTCATTTTAATAGTATATCTAGATGACATACTAATCTTCAACAATAGTTGGAAAGCGAACATCTTACATATGACACATGTACTAGAGACACTAAAACAAAATCGATTGATTGCAAATTTGAGGAAATGTGAATTTGGAAAGGAGTCCTTGATTAATCTCATACAATTATCAATGAATAAGAGCCAAGGTTCGAACTTGAAAATATTATAGCCATCAACCAATGGCCTATTCCTACTAGCTTGACATAGGTAATCTTGATTTATGGGAGTAACTCAATAGTTGAGGAAGTTCATAGAAACATTTTCAGCAATAGTTATTGCACCATTGCACACCATCACCGCCAAAGGGAAGAGTTTTCATTGGGGAAATCCAAAGCAATGGTCTTTCGAAGAAATGAAGAGGAAGATAAATAATGCACCAATTCTAGCAATGCCCAATTTGTAGCTACCATTTGAACCAGAAACAAATTAAAGAAAACATGTTTTAGGAGCATTTCTTATGCAAGGAGGAAGACTGATATGTTATCATTTAAATTGTTTCATGGAGCAGTAATGGTCTATCCCACATATGATAAATAATTCTTTGCTATTGTGCACGTAGTGAAGAAGTGGAAGCACTATGTATTGAGGAAAGATACCATCATTCATACCAACCATCAACCTCTGCAATACCTGTAAAGCCAAATTAAAATGCAGGAAGTGAAGCATTACAAATGGATGGTATTCCTACAATAATTCTATCTACTAGCCAATTACAAGAAAGGATATACAAACAATGTTACCAACATGCACTCATGAACCCCACTAAAGAAGATTGTAGCAAGAACTATGTATTGAGGAAAGATACCATCATTCATACCAACCATCAACCTCTGCAATACCTGTAAAGCCAAAGTAAAATGCAGGAAGTGACGCATTACAAATGGATGGGATTCCTACAATAATTCTATCTACTAGCCAATTACAAGAAAGGATATACAAACAATGTTACCAACATGCACTCATGAACCCCACTAAAGAAGATTGTAGCAATTGGTATGATAATCCAACTTGAGCCCTTCACTCATGACCTGCTAAGTGAAGACTATCAAAGAGATGAATATTTCAAAGGCATATACGAGTAATTGAAATAAATATTGGTTGTTGATGTGGAAGGGAATGCATACCATCTCTAGAATGGGATGTTGTACAAGCTATACAAGTTATGCATACCATAGGACATAATAACTTAGTTTATAAGAGAAGATAACACCTCTAGGATAGCTGGGCATTTTGGCATGATAAAGATGGAAAATCTATAGAGGTATGTGCATCATCCAAGGATGCAAGAGAAAGTAGAAATATTTATTAAGGGCTACTAGCAAGCCAAGCAATAGGAAACTTGGGCTATACATGTCATTTCCTATACCAAAAATACCTTAGGAGAGTATCTCCATGGAGTTTGTTGGAGGTTGGCCTATGTCTTAGGCAACCCATAATTATTTTTTTGTAATTGTGGATTGTTTTAGCAAGATGTGTGTGACCATTCTTTGCAAGAAGACTATCATGAGACAAAAAGTACATGGTTCTTTTTCACTCATATGTGGGTACATTTTGGACTACTAAGCTCCATCATATCTAACCATAATAGTAGGTTCTTGGGAATATTTTGGACAACACTTTGGAAAGGATGGATACCGAGCCAAGAACAAATCTGCTTGCCTTCCTCTCTTCTCCTTGCACCTCTACTTCTTCCTTTTGCTTCCCATACATAATGTCAGAAGGTGAGGGGGGCATATAGCCAAAATAAGTCTCGAAAGGTGAGTCATTTTTTGTGGAAGAATGGAGCACTCAGTTGTAGGAGTGTTGAATGTACAGAAGAACATAATGTTGCATTGTTAATGCAAGCATTAGAAAATTAAACAAAAGAAAGAGAAGAAAAAAAATAGAGAGATAAATCAAAATAAAAGAATCATGCATTAAATTACTACCAGGAAAGGACAAAAGAGAAGGGAAGCACCTGACTTGGGGGAAGCTAAAGAGTTGGGGACACCTTGCCTTCTCATTGACCCCCCAAGAAAGCCCAATCTTATATAAACTCAGTCATAGTAAATTGGAATGGGGTCTTTGCTAGAGATTGTAAGGGAATGTTGTATCAAATTCCCATGAAGAGATTGTAATTGAACTAGAGAACCAAACTAAATTGTAAACCTACAATTGTTGAGAAATAAAGATTGACGATAGCCATTTGATGCTGGAGTTTTTTTCCTATGGGATTCTCTAGGTTAAATTCTATGTTCATTGTGTTGAATGTTGTGTCCAATGTGTTGATAGTTGGGTGATTGTTGCATTGTTTTAATTAACTATTTTATCCTAGTGTATTGTAGCATAAGTTCCATTGAGTAGAGTATCATACATTATCTATTTTTTCCCTCTCAAACTTTGTTTCTTGTGGCCACAATAATTGTTACTCTAGGTTGTTCATTCAAAGCTCAGAGGAGATCAATGGTGGGGAATATAGAGCTATTACTCCATAGTTTCTATCCTCAACTGTGTTGCTAAAAATGTTCCTTTTATTTAACGCTTTATCTCCTTCTCAAACCATTGGTCATTTGAAGGAAGTTATGGGCACCCTCTATCACTAGCATTTTGTTTAATTGATAGATAAAACCTACTCCTTTTCACCAAATGCCTTATGGATCCCTTCAACATGAAATTTAATTTTCTACATTGGAAGATTGAAGATACATAATGTTGAATTATTTTGTTGAATAGTTCACTTTCCTAAACAATTGACAACTAATGTGTGAATACGTTGCTAAAAGAGAAACAATACACTCCCAACACATTGTTTGACAAGCTATGTGTGATGACTTTCCTTGGAAGAGAATGTTCCCATCTGTGTATCTTAGTGCCTTCATCAACATTCTATGTAGCGACCCAAGCCTACAACGATAACATAAAGAGGCATCGTTGGATGGTGAAACATGTGGCAACAATGATCTAGTTGTTTGGTTGTTGTTTATTAATTCATATAACTTCCTTTCCATATAATTACATCCCCATTACTTTTTCTTTTGTTAAGAAATAAATAAGAGGAAAGGGGCGTGTTGATGAGAATGCTCCAATTATATTGGTGGTGATTAAATGAATGATAATACAAATGTTGGTTATGCGCTACAGTAGTATTGTCTATTTTTTAGGTATTTGAAAAAGGATTGCAATCCATCAACCAAGTCATTTGAATTAAAAATAACACATAATAAAATCATGTTAATGAATCAGTTTGGAAAGAAAACCAATCTTAGTTGGATAATAAATTGTAGACATATAATTTGAATTTTAATTGTAGAGAGAATTTGTGTTGGTGAAATGGACATGACATAAGCTTAGTATTTATGAATCATATATTGAACCTGTTGATGGCTAAAATTGACCATGATCAACATCATAAGGAGCTCACCTGGTCAGGGCCCCTATTAGGCCCTTATCCATTTGGTGTGGTGATTACGACAAATATGAGGGTTCAATAACCTCTTATGTATTACTCCCCCAAAGGAGACTTTCCAATATGAATTCCTAAATGCAAATGCAATCTATTTTAATATGCAGATAAAAAAAAGAAATCTAATATATCTTAATTAAGAGAAGGAATAGTCCCACTCTTAATTAAGAGGAAAGGTGACTGGACTAGAATTGAATCTAAGGTTAAGATAGGTTAACAAATCATAGAAACAATTCATATAATTTGTAGCAGTTAAAACATATATGAAAAAATGATAATCTTAATAAAAAGTTACCAAGACCTCTCACGCATATACAAAAATCCAATTATTAACGAATGAATTCAATATTAATTGTACTATTGCATTAAAGAATTAGTTCTTGAATGTAATAGTAATTAAAACAAAGACATGAATGTAATTGAACAAATAAACAGTTATCAAAAACTACAAGCAAGTCCACTCAAATCCAATATCCAATCTTGATTTAAATTTTCCCAACCTTGCAAAGATAACTTTACAAAGTTTTAAATAAGCATAAAATATATGAAATTAACAATAGTGCTAATATTAAATAATAAATCAAAATTGAATTAATATATAAAGACAACAAGGAACCTTCAAGTTCTTACAACAGTGTATGAAAATTGGATTTATTATTGGCTTCAAATATCTCCAGTCCTGTAGATTCCAAGCTCTTTCAAGAATTGATTTTTACAACAGTGCAAAGTTTCCACTCTCTTCAAGAGATTGGAATCCACTTACAAGAATAATATCAGAGCTTTTATAATTTTTTCCCAACCAAGGTTGAATCCTCCATCAACCAAAAAAGAAGATTTGCCATCATGAATCAACTACAGAATCAAAACAACCAAACACGAATTCTAGGAAAAATGTGTTTAGAAAATCAATAATATCTTCAGAAATATTCTTTTTTCTTTTTGCAAAACAATTTGCATGAGAGGTAAAATTGTCTGTTTTGATGATGGGTTTTCATCTGTTTTGCGATATTCTTCTAGGTTTGTTCAGAAACTAAGTTTTAAATTATCCTCCTGAAGATTGACGTGAAATCCAATCTGGGAAAATTATGTTTCAAACAGAAAGAATTTCTCTCAAATGGTCCCCTTTCTGAGAAAAAAATCCCTCACAGAAGGTAAAACGACCCGTTATGCAGATGGGTTTTCAACCAGTTTTCCAAATTCTTCCCGGTTTGCTCATAAATGGTGTTTGAAATTTGTTGGTTAGTTTAGATTTCACCCAAATTCACCCAGTTTGTTGATAATTGTCCGGAGGTTTCTAAAATCATCTGCATAAATTTGGTTGTAGAAGTCTTGTAGAAATCCATCTCCATATCAAAGGATCTGAAAACAAACAAATCACAAAAGATTATAATTTAGGGTTACGCAACTAAATAAATTAAAATAAAATAAATAAATATCAAAACTATACAAAACATTTTCACACCAATTAATGTACAGATATAAAACGTAATTAATTACTGGAAAATGTTGGGATAATGTTCATATCCATTCCTTAAGAATTTTTCAATTTTTATTTTATCTTTGTTCATCAAAACTTTTAAAAATTAAACCTTTTCGTAAATTATTTAACAACGTCAAAACATATTAATGCTTTGAAGATAAACAAAGACAAAATTGGCAAAAGATCATAATAATCCTAATTTCAAGCAATTCGAGCTGCATAATGAATTCGAAAAAGTTCATCTGATTATGCGCACCACGTTGAATATCCAGAGAACCAAAATATTCAAATAATCCAAAGAATCGTTCAAAACACACCACACCAAAAGTCACAGAAGGAAATCAACAAATCAACTTCTTCAAACCAAGCAAGACAAAATCAAAACACAATGAAAAAATGGTTTTCCAAGATTTGAATGGGGACCCCTAAATTTTGTAAAATACTTATGGGGAGTTGTTGGAAGCCCAACAAATGGCGACACACTAGGACGAAGCAGTTATCTCTGCGTAGATAATAGAAGATTTACATGTACAAGAAGGAAAAAGATAAGGCTTTTGACAAAAATAGAGTTTGCCTCGAAACATGTGTACCACATTAACAAGTCAACCTTGTAAAGGTTTAACCAGCTTCATTTGAGTTTTAAAAGATAACCTTCTAACTTTTATTCAAAATTTAAAGACAAGTATTCATTGATTATATTTCCTACAAAATATATTCTTCATCGAAACACACCCTAAGGAACAATTTGTGATGAATATAAGATGCTATCTTAGAATTTACCTCTAATACCACAGGTATGGCCACTACAACCAGCAAAAGTCTATAGCCTTGACATGGATACTTTTTAACCCATTAAGCTGCTCTGATCTCATCCACTAGTTAAATATGCATAGCTTATAAACCCTTTGTTAAAACTTTATTTCTTTACTTTTGTTAGGTATGAGCTCGAAGCCACTGTCCTGACTTGGTAATCAGATAGTTACAACATCATTCACAAATATCTACAGAAATGAAAAGGTTAGGTCGTGATGAGACCTCCTTTCCCTTAGTCATGCAACCGAGAGTCATTACCCTGGCTTGGTGACCAGATGATGGTAATGTCATACCATAAATACCCATGATCATGATAGGTCGGGTCATGATGAGACCTCCTATCCTCCAACTAACCCCTTAAATGTCATTTGTTAGAAATAAAAGGTTGCACCGTGATTAATGTTAATCTCATTAGAGATTACTTAATGGATGGGAAAACAAACTTTACTCCCTATGAGTGTGGGATGGTGTCAAGAGGTTTGAGATAATAACAATATAAGTCTCACTCATTTGCTCCTAAAGAGGGAACCAACTAAAACATAATGCATAAACTATATAAATGTAGCATTGAGTACTAATTTGTAATAGTCAAAAGGAAAAGTAATCATTGCAACTAGGTTTTAATATGAAGGTAAAACTTGGAAAGTGTTCCACCACGGGAAGGGTATTTTCTTTTTGAAAATTACCCAGTAAATATTTTCTTCAACCATAAAACTTCAGAATGATGAAGGCTCAAATGACTCACTTAACCTAGAGTACCATCTACCTTGGGATTAACAACTCCTTATTCATTAATCTTAAAATTTGATGGTCATAATAGAATCAACATTTCATCTTTTAAACCCCAAAGTGAATGATTGTCACATCACAAATCTTGAAAAAATAAAAAGAATCCGAAATAAACTAAGAAATCTAACTCTAAACAAATAAACTTGGAAACAAAATGAAAAGAAAAGTAATCTAATCTAAACAAAGAGCAGAATAAAATTATACCAAAACATGCCTTATCAATATGACTTACATTTTATGTGAAAATGCGTAAAATAGAAGGAATTTGTATTTAAAAAAAAGGGGGGTAAGTATAGCAATTCATAAAATTCAAATTGATTGATTAATTGTGGAAAACCCCTTTAAATGTATTTATTTCCTTCGAGTGAAGAATTATTATCAATATTGTCATTTGTCACATAAAATATTAAGCTAATAAGGCCTCCTTTATTAAAGATTATGCACACAAAGAAAAAGAAATAAACCCTTTATTAAAGTGTGCAGTCATGATTCGTCATTTTCCAAACAAGTTACTCATCAAAAGGAGAGAAATTGTATCGTCAAATTTTCATTGGTTTATCACTCGTCTCCTTTACAACATTTTGATTTTAAAATTGTAGAAAAATGACCATATAAACATTGCAAAGTTAAGTCACAATTATTGATGAATTGTTTTAAGATACAACATTTTAAACGTAATGTTAAATGGAATATAATCAAAAGTTGAGATCCTCTTCATTAGTACACTTAGATTGTCCTTGCTTGCTAGCTTTTTGAAAAATTGATCATATTTAAACGTTCCGCAATAAAACTAAAGATAGTAATTAAAAAAAAAATGCAAAGATATGACTTGAAGGGAAACGCTTAAACTGTTAATGTTTATGCCATTATTATAGTTCTTTTCATTTCAATAGATAATAACATCATAAGAACAATATCACTGAGAAATACACATTCACAAGAGACACAACATTTATCGTGGGAAACCCTCTAGGGGAAGAAAACCCAACAAAAACTTCCTTATCATAAATAGCTTATACAATGTTCAAGAGATAACTCAAACCAATACAGATAGTCCTCCCCAAGAGATGCGCCACTCTTCTCCCTCTCTCCAACTGGTACTTGCAGCTTGTCTCATAAGAGAATGAGCAAGTGAGTTGTGTGTTTGAAGTGAGGCGCTAGCCTATTATTTATACAAGA
>SNQJ01S0084005.1:5676-17574 GCA_010110895.2 Picea sitchensis
GTGGCTGCTACATATAAATCTCTTCCTCCAAATCCCCATGGAGAAAAGTTGTTTTTACATCTAACTGTTCAAGATTCAAATCTTCTACTACCACAAGACTTAAATAGTCCTAATTGAATTAATCTTAACAACAAGAGAAAATATTTCATCAAAATATATACCTTTCTTTTGCACAAACCCCTTTACAACAAGTCTAGCCTTGTGTCGCTTTTTTCCTCCATCTTCTTCCTTCAACTTGTAAACCCATTTATTTTGAAATGCTCTTTTTCCTACAAGAAATTGAATCAAATCCCAAGTCTGGTTATTTAACAATGAATCCATTTCCTCTTTCATGCCTTTCTCCCACTTCTTTTTAGTGTCTACCTGTATTGCCTCTTCATAACATTATGCTTCACTAGAATCAGTCAACAATAAATAATACAATGAACGAGAGTATCATTCAGGGGGTCTATTTAACCTGGTATATCTTCTAACAACACTTATAGGAGTTTGAGGTACTTGCTTCTCATGTTGTTGTACATTTTGATTTCCTGGTACCTTTGGAATTTCTTTTTCAGTGATCACATCAAGCACTGTGTATTCTAGTTTTTCTTCTTCATGTTTCATTCCATGCAACTGATCTTTATACATGACCTTTTCATTGAATATGACATCTCTACTCCTAATGATTTTTTTATTTTCATAATCTGATAAGCGATAACCAAAATCATTAACACCATATCCAATAAAGGTACCCTTCTTGGATTTTGCTTCAATCTTTGTTATATTTTCTTTATCAATACGGACAAATGCTTCACAACTGAAAGTATTCAAAAATGAAAAGTTTACCTTTTTACCTGTCCATGTCTCCTCTCGAATGCCACCATCCAAAGAACTTGAAGGTCCTATTTTTATCAATTAAACATCAGTATCTACAACATCTTCCCAAAATTGTAAGGGCAACCCTGCATGCAATATCATACTCCTTGCACGCTCCATGATTGTCCTGTTCATCCTTTCTAACACACCATTTTCTTGTGGTGTTCCTGGAACTATTTTCTCTCTACGAATCCCATGTTATGAACCGTAATCATCAAACTCCTTGCTACAATATTCACCTCCATTGTATGATCTGAGACACTTCAACCTTTTTCCTGTCTCATTCTCAACCAAAGCTTTCCATTTCTTAAAAGTGTCAAAAACATCAATTTTTTTTCCGAATGCAATAAACCCAAATTTTTCTAGTTGCATCATCAATAAAAGTAACATAATAACGAGAGTTCGTCCCCATACATATGTTCGTCCCCATACATATGTATGCACAAGCTCTAACCTTTCACTCTTATTTTCTTTTCCAACTCTGAGAAATCTAACTCTCTTTTGTTTTCCATAAACACAGTGCTCATAGAAATCCAAATCAATTTGTTTAAGATATAGAAACAAATTCCTTTTGTTAAGTATCTGCATCCCCTTCTCACTGTTGAACACACCACCCACACTAAGGGGGGGGGGTGAATTAGTGTGTGGACTATTCTAACTTTTTCTTCTCACAGGTTAGCAGTTAAAACATATTTGAACATATTAAGAACAGTCAAATAATAATCACAATGGACACAGAAGATACCAGATGCTTGTATATAATTTATATGAATATATGTGAATATAATAATAAAGATTTTCCTAGCACCAACTATTTTGTTTCAGCACCAACTGAAGTAAGGAGCACCAACTCCTCGGAGAGCGCCAACTCTCAGGCAAGACCCAACTTGGTGATAGAACACAGTCTATCCAACTAGAGTTCCACCAACTCTAGTAGCAGTGATTCATTATTGAATCAATTCTATCTCATGATCAGAGGTATACCATAAACGCTCATCGCCACTTTTCATCTTCTCTCTGAGATTCACGCCTTCTTTGCTTTATCTTTCCTCTGATATTTTCTGCGCCTTCTTGACTTCTACATCTCTCTTATATTCGCATGGACCTCAGGTCCAGATCTGCCTCTTCACTTCGCAAGCCACTCTTCATCCACACTCACAATTTCAAGTGAACCAATCATGGTTGATGCTCAAAACTTGTTTAAGTTATTAAGTCAACTTGTGCAACAAGTTATAACTAACTTGTCCATTTACAATATCTTTTTGGACCACCAGATCATCAATCTGGATCTTCAACGTTACACTTGACATCCCCTTTACTTTCACAAATTGATCACATCATGGATCGATTTCCTTCGTTTCTGTGATAAAGGAGATCGGGGCTTCCTTCAAACCAGTTCATATGATCAATGGCGTAGAACCACAGGATTAACAATTTAAACGACCCATACATTCTTCCTTTTAAAATCTCTTTGCCATATGACCAACGACAGTGACCTCACGTTAGGCGAGATGAGTGCTTGAGCATTTATCGATTCAATGATCATGATTCAATCTCCTGAAATGGATGATTTTCGGGACTTCGAGTCTTCTCCCTTTGGGTCTTCGTGACTTCCAACATTTCAAATCTCCCGAATACAATATCGTTGAATAGATCGGACAGTTCACATTACATCTCGGAACCAGATCAATGGTTAGTGTTAATCCTTACACTCATCATTCATTTCTTAATCCAACGACCTGGACTTAATCAAGAAATGAGATGTATGGCCATCTTTTACTCCACAAATTTGTCTATTATGCTTATGCTATCCTTCCATTGTATTTTTATCAACGGTTGATAGTACACCCGACATCAGATCGACGGTCGAGATCTCCTTTGGGTCTTCAGACTTCAGATATTTTGAGTCTCAACCCCTTCTTTCCTCCGTACGTCAATATTTTGAAGCTGACAAATGGCTGATGCGTGTCCCTCTCAGATTAACGACCGAGAGCTCCTCGAGTGTCCAGACTTCAGAGATTTGAAATATCAACCCATTCTTTCCTCCGAAGTGATCACCCACTGAGTCAGTCATAAGACGGTGGAGACCGCTTGCTATTAGTTAATGTTTTCACTTACACTATCCTTCCATTGTAGTAGATCGACGGTCGAGAGTGTTCCCGAAGTGATCTTCAGATCGGACATCTCCTGTCCACTTCGGGTCTTCTTCATTTAGAACTTTGGGACTTTGGGCGAGTGATGGTGGTAAAACTCCGGAAGCAAAACTCCCGGAGTGACATAACTTACTTGCGTCACTTGATGACGTGTCACGAGTCGAGAAACTGCCACATGTCACTTAGTTTCATGATTTTCACATACCTGAAATATTGATTTCAACTTGACACTTGTCATTTTCTGACTGTGCCACGTGTCCTTGCTGATGTAGACTGTTGACGTGGTCTGTCACAGTTTCTTGCTAATGTCGGTGTAGATCTCCTGATGTGACACATGTTCATCTCCTGGATCTAACGGTCAGGATAGTATCCAAAGGGTATCTCAGATCAAAGGCTGAGAGTAAATTTGGATGTTCGTCCTTCAGGACTTCGAGACTTTTGACATTTCTTAGTGGTGAAACTCCCGAAGAAATTCTCTTGGAGTGACGTAACTTGCTTATGTCACTTGTTGACATGGCATGAGCCAATTCCCTCTTGACACTTGTCTTCATATGATTATGCCATGTGTGTTTGTTGACGTGGTCTGTTGCATGTCCTTGCTAACGTGGTCTACCATATGCCCTTTTGCTGACGTGTTCTACTGACCAACAACCGTAATCCAATGGTCCTCATTTGTCCTCCAAATCTGACGACCCTTATTCATTTTGGATTTCCGGGCTTCGGGTATTTCAAGTCTCAAACTATCATGAGCATAACCTCCTCACATCTTTATACCCGAACTTAAATGTTGTTCGTTGATCATGATCCTAGATCGATGGATTGATTTGTCTGAGTTGCAGCTCCTCTAGCTTATCATGTCCTTCCACTCAGAATGATCCAACGACTGACAGAGATTCGCATTTCAAGAATTTCAAATCTCAGACTTTCCAGAGCGCAACCTCCTCGCAACTTTATACCCAAAGTGAATGTTGTTCATTGATTAGGGTATTAGATCGACAACTCGATCTTTCTATGATGCAACTTTTCTAGGTTATATTGTCCTTCCACTCCAACATGATCTGACGGCTGGCGGGAATTTGGTTAATCGAATTCTCAATTGTTTTGCCCCGCTTATCCTATCCTTCCACTTAAAAGAGATCCAACGGTTGTGAAGATTCTTGAAGCAGATCAACGGTCAACACTGGTTGCATAACTGCAACTTGCGAGTGATTTAACTTGTCCCAAACTCCGCAATTGGAAGTTGTGCGTTGTTGGTGAGTTAACCACAATCGTTGATCTTCGATGCTATAAGATCGGATGGTCCTGACTAATTGCGGGATTGGAACAAGAGCGATGTTTAATTCTCCTTTCAATCTCCGTAATCTATCCCTGTCGTAGATTTGGCGATTGCGCATCCAACAGTCACGATTTAATCTAACTTAAACTGGTCGTTTGTTGGATCAACCGTAGTCGTATATCTTTGAAGATATGAGATCTGACGATCCAGGCAGATTGCAGGATTGTAATTGGCAAGTAGTTTAATTCTACTTTCGCTCCCTGCAATTCATCCCTGTCGTTGATCTGGCTTGCAGATCCGACAGTCTTGATTTGAACTGAGTTTTATCATGCCATCTCTTCTGAGCTTTTGATCTTCATTCGTTAACTCTCTTGATCTTTAATCTCTATTTGACATCAATCATTATATACTGTTTCACTGATCATCGAACGTTTCTTCTGAAATTCATTGGACCATCTCTTCTGAGCTTTGATCTTCATTCGCTAAACCTCCTGAGATTTTATCATAGGAACATTGTTGATCCTATCATGATCAACAATAATCATGAATTTCTTCATATTGTTCACTTCTTCTGATATACTGTGAAATGTGCTTTTCTTTCTAAGATTTGATCTTCATACTATTCGCTCCTCTTCCTAAGCTCGCGCTTTCGATCTCTGCATATTGTTTGACATCTTCTGCAAACTGATATACTGTTGATATCAATGACAATCTTATCTGTGGTAATTCATCATTAACAACAGATCATCATATTGACTATTGATATAAATGACAATATATCCAACAATCTCTCCCTTTTTCATTAAGGGAAACACACTAACTTCATATACAAAACTCCCCCTGTGATGATGCTTTCTTCTTATGAAGTTTTCTCTCCCCCTTTGACATCAATGACAAATGGTTTTTTCTCTTATGATTAAGCTCTGTATGTTACTGACCAAAGTTTGAACTTTGGTAACTCTTTCTATAGTCATGTTCTGCCTATCATAGCTAAATGACTCCCCCTGTCAATATGCTTTCTTTCTGCTTCTGACTACTCTCCCTGCTTGTTTCTGAAAAGGTAGCTCTTCTTGACAAGGTTTCTTCCCCTGTTAATTTACTAACTTCTTATCTCAGTTGATTGGGATTTTTGTGTTTCAAATGATTAGTCTTCTTGATACAAAATTTTGAAGTGATCGAGTCTTTTCAAAACTTAATCTAATTACTTTCTTATTTACTAACCAAAACTTCCCTTGATTTTTTACTGATTTTTCTCCCCCTTTGTTTCTAAAAAGGGTAGCTTTTTATGACAGGGTTTCTCCTCTTGTTATCTCTATAGGATGTCATGTACCTCATTTTGTACATCAGAATGTTTCTCTTGTGGATGTCATTGTCCTACTGGAACACTGCATAATTGTAGCTCATCTTATTCAGACAACTCTTGGGTCTGCCAATTGATTCTCATCGATCTCTAACCAGATGTATCCGACTTTATCCAAGATGCTTCTTTACTATTCATTGCTCTAAAGTTATCCGAGACAACTTTATACTATGCTTGTCACATGATTGCAATTCTTTTTGCAACAATTAACTTCACTCATGTTCACTTGTTTTTTCTTTGCTACCCACATATGTGAGTGTCCTGGTTTCTTGAACTTTGTTCTCTGATCTTTTATTACCGCAGCTTCATTTTTCTTCCATGTTCCATTTACTCATTTTTTCGTATTGTATGAAGTATTTCTAATTGACTGTTTTCTTGAGTTCCAAAAGTTATAGGCTTTGTGGCCATATCCACCACAACTATAGCATATCATAGTGTAACAATGTGCAACAATATGTCTAACATGATTGCAATTACAACACCTTATACTGTTGTTGAACCCACCAAATTGTTTTCTTCCATGATGCCTACAATCCAAGGCTTTATGACCATATTCATTACAAGAAAAACAATAATTGTTAAAGACACTCTCATACCTTCTTTGATTCATCCATGAAGGTGCCTCTCTTTTGAACTTGCTTTGAGGTATATGAATAGCTTCTGAATGTCTTCCTTGATCTGATATTCTAAATTTTGTAGCGTTGCTTTTATTCTTTGAACATGAAGAAACTAAGTCATACCTGCTTTCACTTTTTACAAATGAAGGAGTTGTTTCAGGCATGTCTTCATCCTTTACAACTGAAGGAACTATGTCAGACATGTTTTCACCTTTTACAAATGAAGGACTTGCATCAGATTTCTTAGGAGTACTGATTTCTTCCTTGTTGTATCCAAGACCAGATTTGTCATTTGGTGATCTATGACTATCCAAGATCTCATCCAGGGTCATGGAGCTATTCAAGAACTTGATTTGGGTGTCTGACTTCTCAACCTTCTTTCTAAGATTCACAACTTCTGCTTCCAACTCATGACATGTTTCTTCCTTTTTGTCCAACTAGTTCCTTACTACCTCCTCTCTCCTTTTGGCTTCTTCAAGTTGGATTTTAAGATTGACATAGCTTTCCCTTAGTTCTTTTAGATCTGCAAGGTTTTTGTTTGGTTCATCATCTTCCTTCTTTTCTTCTTTTGCTTGACTGATTTCATTTTTCAGTCTCTCGATTTCCTCTTCCTTTTCTTTTGTTAGATCAACAACTTTTGTTTTCAATCTTTTGATCTCTTCTTCTTTGTTTTCTAACTGAATCTTTTTCTCATATATGATTTCTTCATTGTCTTTGAGCTTTTCTTTTATTTCCAAGATATGTTTCTGATTGCTAAGATCATCATATTCCTTCTCCTTTTCTGTTACTTGACCATTTTCTTTCTTCAGCTTCTCGATCTCCTCTTCTTTCTCTTCTAACTGATTGTCCTGCTCATATATTATCTTTTCATTGTCCTTGAGCATTTCCTTTATTTCCAAGACATGATTTTGACTTTTTTCAAGAAATTCTTTAGTGTAGTCATGAAGATAGCTATAATCTGATTCATTATGGTCATAGAGGTATTCACAGAGACTCCAATCAACATTTTGTTTAGCCTTTGATAGTTCTTCTTATTCTTCTTCCATGGGAGAAATGCTAACAAAACATTCTATTATTGTATATGAGTCTTCTTCTTTACTTGCAGGGGAGGATTCAATATCACTATTATTGCAATCAAAATATTTTGGAGAGTCCTTACCTTTATTGATCGTCAAGTCTTCATCTTCATCCTTGATAGGAATGTCTTATGTGTCTTTACTTTTGATTTGATACATCTTTTCTAACGTCAACCATAAGTCCTTGGCGGATGTGCATAGTCTTATGCTTACCTTGACTGTATCTGATAATCCATTGAGGAGAATATTCAATTCCACTTCATTGTTCTTCCTTACTCTTCTTTGGACTGTAATCTTTGATAGATTCTTTGATGCAGTTAAATCCTAGGGCTTGCTTACTACTGAATTCCAAACTTCAGATCCTCTTGACTTCAAATATTGTTTCATATTTTCTCTCCATAAAGAATAATATGTTCCATCAAATAAGGGAGCTTCAATTGCGGAGAGAGCCATCTGTCCACCTATTTCTTCAGGATCTACCTTCTAGTGGTTAAATTGTGTTTTGAAGGAACCCCCTTTGATACCAATTGTTAAACACATTGCCCACACTAAAGGGGGGGGGGGTTGAATTAGTGTGTGGACTATTCTAACTTTTTCTTCTCACAGGTTAGCAGTTAAAACATATTTGAATAGATTAAGAACAATCAAATCATAATCACAATGGACACAGAAGATACCAGATGTTTGTATATAATTTATATGAATATATGTGAATATAATAATAAAGATTTTCCCAGCACCAACTAATTTGTTTCAGCACCAACTCCTCAGAGAGCACCAACTCTTAGGCAAGACCCAACTTGTTGATAGAACACATTCTATCCAAATAGAGTTCAACCAACTCTAGCAGTAGTGATTCATTATTGAATCAATTCTATCTCATGATCAGAGGTATACCTTAAACACTCATCATCAATTTTCATCTTCTCTTTGAGATTCCCACCTTCTTCGCTTTATCTTTCCTTTGATTGTTTCCCCGCCTTCTTCACTTCTACATCTCTCTTATATTCTCACAGACCTCAGTTCCAGATCCGCCTCTTCACTTCGCAAGCCACTCTCATCGTTTCAAGTGAACCAATCATGGTTGTATTTATACTTGTTTATGCTTAAAACTTGTTTAAGTTATTGAGCCGACTTGTGCAACACGTTATAACTAACTTGTCCATTTACAATATCTTTTGGGACCACCAGATAATCAATCCAGATCTTCAATGTTACACTTGGCATCCCCTTTCCTTTCACAAATCGATCACATCATGGATCGATTTCCTTTGTCTCTGTGATAACAGAGATCGACGCTTCCTTCAAACCAGTTCATATGATCAATGGTGTATAACCACAGGCTTAACAATTTAAGCGACCCATACATTCTGGCCTTTAAAATATCTTGACCATATGACCAATGGCGGTGACTTCACGTTAGGCGAGACAAACGCTTGAGCGTTTATCAATTCAATGGTCACAATTCAATCTCCTGAAATGGATGATTGTCAGGACTTTTCGCCCTTTGGGTCTTCGTGACTTCCAACATTTCAAATCTCCTGAATATGATATCGATGAACAGATCAGACGGTTCACATTATATATCGGAACCAGATCAATGGTTAGCGTTAATCCTTACACTCATCCTTCATTGCTTAATCCAACGGTCGAGACTTAATCAAGCAATGAGATGTATGGCCACCTTTTACTCCACGACTTTGTCTATTATGCTTACGCTATCCTTCCATTGTATTTTGCTCAACAATTGATAGTACACCCGACATCAGATCGACGATCGAGATCTTCTTCGAGTCTTTGGACTTTGGATATTTTGAGTCTCAACCCCTTCTTTCCTCCGTACGTCAATATTCCGGAGCTGAAAAATGGTTGGCATGTGTCCCTCTTGGATTAACGACCAATATCTCCTCAGGTCTCTGGACTTCGGAGATTTGAAATCTCAACCCATTCTTTCCTCCGGAGTGATCACCTACTGATTCAGTCATAAGAAAATAGAAACCGCTTGTTGTCGGTTAACGTTTTCACTTATATTATGATTCCATTGTAGTAGATCGACGGTCGAGAGTTCTCCCAAAGTGATCTTCAAATCGGATGTCTTGTGTCCACGTCGGGTCTTCGACATTCGGTACTTTGAGACTTTGGGCGAGTGCTGGTGGTAAAACTCCCGAAGCAAAAATCCCGGAGTGACATAACTTACTTGCATCAGTTGATGACGTGTCACAAGCCAAGAAGCTGCCATGTGTCACGTAGTTTCATGATTTGCACGTACTTGAAATGTTGATTTCAACTTGACACTTGTCATTTTCTGACTATGCCACGTGTCCTTGCTGACGTAGACTGTTGACATGGTCTATCACAATTTCATGTTGACGTCAACGTAGATCTCCCGATGTGACACATGTTCATCTCTTGGATCTAACGGTCAGGATAATATCCGAAGGGTATCTCATATCAACGACTGAGAGTAACTTCGGACCTTCATCCTTCAAGACTTTAGGACTTTTGACATTTCTTAGTGGTGAAACTCCCGAAGCAATTCTCCCGGAGTGACGTAACTTGCTTACGTCACTTATTGACATGGCATGAGCCAATTTTCTCTTGACGCTTTTCATCATCTGATTGTTCCATGTGTATTTGTTGACATGCTCTGTTGCATGTCCTTGCTGACGTGGTCTTCCATATGCCCTTTTGTTGACATGTTCTGCTGACCAACAAACCTGATCCGACGGTCCTTATTTGTTCTCCAAATCCGACAATCCTTATTCATTTCAGATTTCCGGGCTTCGAGTATTTCAAGTCTCAAACTATCCTGAGCATAACCTCCTCGCATATTTATACCCGAACTTAAATGTTGTTCGTTGATCATGATCCTAGATAAATGGCTTGATTTGTTTGCGTTGTAGCTCCTCTAGCTTATCCTTTCCTTCCACTCAGAATAATCCAACGACTGATGAAGATTCACATTTCGGGAATTTCAAATATTAGACTTTCCAGAGTGAAACCTCCTCACAACTTTAGACCCAAAGCGAATGATGTTAATTGATCAGGGTCTTAGATTGACGGCTCGATATTTCTGTGATGTAGCTTTGATATTTTATCTTGTCCTGCCACTCGAATGTGATCCGACAGATGATGGGAATTTGGTTAGTATAATTATAAATTGTATTTCGCCGCTTATCCTATTCTTCCACTTAAAAGTGATCCAATGGTTGTGAAGATTCTTGAAGCAGATCAACAGTCGACACTGATTGTGGAACTATGAATTGCGAGTGATTTAACTTGTCACCCAAACTCTGCAATTGGAAAATGTGCGTTGTTGGTGAGTTAACCACAATCGTTGATCTTCGAAGCTATAAGATCAGATGGTCTTGACTAATTGCAAGATTGGAACAAGCGCGATGTTTAATTCTCCTTTCAATCTCCACAATCTATCCCTGTCGTAGATTTGGTGATTGCACATCCGACAGTCACAATTTAATCTGACTTAAACAGGTCGTTTGTTGGATCAACAACAATCATAGATCTTTGAAGCTATGATATCTGACGATCCAGGAAGATTACGGGATTGTAACCGACGATTAGTTTAATTCTGCTTTCGCTTCTTGCAATTCATCCCTGTCGTTGATATGGCTTGCAGATATGACGGTCTTGATTTCAACTGAGTTTTATCGCGCCATCTCTTTTGAGATTTTGATCTTCATTCGTTAACTCTCTTGAGCTTTAATCTTTGTTTTCCATTAGTTATTATATACTATTTGACTGGTCGTCCAACGTTTCTTCTAGAATTCATTGTGCCATCTCTTCTGAGCTTTGATCTTCATTCACTAACCCTCCTGAGCTTTTATCATAGGAACATTGTTGATCCTATCATGATCAACAATAATCACAAATTTATTCACACTGTTCACTTCTTCTGATATATTGTGCCATGCTCTTTTCTTTTTGAGCTTCGATCTTCATATTGTTCGCTCCTCTTGTTTGCTCCTCCTCCCGAGCTTGTGCTTTCGATTTCTGCATATTGTTTGACATCTTCTGCAAACTGATATATTGTTGATATCAATGACAATCTTATCTGTGGTAATTCATCATTAACAATAGATCATCACATTTATTGTTGACATCAATGACAATATATCCAACACTAACTCATGTCTCCAATCCTATGATGCCAAAGAGTTGTATCCACTCTTGTAGAAGATAAAGAAATATAAAAATCAGTATTACCAGTACATAAATACAATGTACCTACCTTCTCTTCTTTTGTTATCATGAATGATACTTTGGTGACCTTCCACACCCTATCTGTAAATATGGATATACAACCTTCACTTGTCAACTGCCCAGTTGAAATCAAACTATTTCTTAGATATGGAACATGTCTTACCTCTTTCAACAAACATTGGTTTCCATTCTTTCACTTTATTTGTACCTTTCCCATTCCAACAATTTTGCATGGTGCATCATCACCCAAATGAACCTACCGAAAATAACCTTGAACATAATCTAGAAAAAATTTCCTATGGGGTGTGGCATGAAATGAAGCCCCTGAATCTACTAC
>SNQJ01S0084005.1:46367-64032 GCA_010110895.2 Picea sitchensis
GCAGGGTATTCAGGGGTAGCACCCCTGAAGAAAAATTTTGGGAAAATTTTTCTGTAAAATATTGTAATTTTATAGTCAATTTGGACCATTCATTATAAGGTCACAGATCTGACTGTGGAAGTTATTTTAGGGATTTTTTCCCTAGAAGTCAACCCTCTTTTATAAGGGAATTGTATTGCGGTTGTGTATTATCATAGATATTGTATTCTGAGAGAGGAGACGTAGCCCACACTGGGTGAACCATGTATATTTGTGTCTCTATTGTATTGTGTATCTTATGTGTTTTATTTCTGCATTTGTTTTATTTTATTGCTTTGCGATCCTATTTTTTCTAACAAGGGCTGCATACTAGGCAAACATCATGAGGAAAAGTTCAACACAGGTAAAGCATGGAGGGCATCATTACTTCTAGTGTTGGTTCACAGTGAAATTATAGGTCATTTCCCACACCGATCAATCTGTAAAGCTTAGTATGCTCTTACTTTTATTGACGATTTTTTGAGATATACATGGGTCTTCTTTCTCAAATTAAAATCTGAGGTCTTTGAGTGTCTTAAATATTTCAATAATCTAGTTGAGAACCAAACATGGAAGAGGATTAACAAGCTTGATACAAACAATGGAGGAGAGTATGTGAATAAGGATGTTGAGCATCTTTGTTCAGAATCAAGTATAGAGTTGCAACATACAATTCCATATACTCCACAAAATAATGGGGTAGCAGAGAGAAAGAACAAGAGATTGAAAGATATGGCCCACTGTATGTTGCAGGCTAGAGCACTACCTCCAAAGCTATGGGATGAAGCTATCAAATATGAAACCTATATTTAGAATAGAGTTCCTCATTAATCAGTACTAAAGGGAGTCACTCCATATGAGGCTTGGAACGAGAAGGAACTAAAAGTCACTCACTTCATAATTTTTGGTTCTCGTGCATGGGCTAGGATCCCTTTCAATAGGAGGAAAGATATAAAAGATTAGAGTAAGGACTGTATTTTTATTGGATATCTAGAGGGAGTGAAGAGATATAGGTTATTAGATACTACTTCAGATACACTATTCATTCAAAGTAGTGTTAATTTTGAAGAGGGTTCTTCACAAGTTCTTCTTGAGCAATTCACACCTCCATCTCCACCGCCACTAGTTGTGGAACTTCATGAGACTTATTCCGATCAAATTTTTGATAAGATCTCTAGATTTTATATATCTGATATTTCTGATAAGCATCAAGAAGTCATAGTTCTAGAGCATTGACTGCGATGGGAACAAGAGACTCTTTAAGAAGATGATGATCTAGTGGGTGATCATGTCGATCCACAGAGAACTAGATCCTAGTTTGTGGAGCCTCCGCAATATTTTACTACCATGGAGCCATTGTTGCCTATTTATTGTTATATGGTACTTGGATCATATTCTCAATCTTATGCAGAGGCTAAAGGAAACCCCCATTAGGAGGAAGATATGAAAGAGGAGTACAATTCCCTGATAGAGAACAATACATGACAGTTGGTCCTCCACCTTCTAGTAGGAAGCTTGTTAGATGTGTTGGCATAGGGGTAGACCCAGGTTTCAACGCTTCAACAACGCACCAACAATACCCTAACTATTGGCCCTTTTGACAACACCTGCAAAGCATATGAAGTCTCACTCGAGGTAGAGGCAGGGGGGGTTGTAGGACTCAAGTGTCTACAAGATAGCTGGGACACAGATCTGTGATCATAATACTTAACAGATAACTTAGAAATTAACATTCATTAGTCTTTAACCCTTTATTCACATTGCAGGTAAAACCTTAATTACAGAACAACACAGTATTCAACAAGATCTAAGCATATCTGACCATTTAGCACATAACATCAACAGATCTAGCATTCATCCAAGTTATTAAGCACTAAGCTAATATCAGATGCATCTAACATACATAAAGATTCAAAACTAAGCATAAATCACATCAATGACACAAAGCAATCACAACAAAGGATATACGTGGTTCACCCCCAGCGTGGGGCTACGTCCACCAACTCTTCTTCTCTTTATTATCTTATTTCAATGCACAAAGCCACAAAACCAGCTCCGCATAGGACATGAGATTTGTGCACACCTCACCATATCCTCCTTCCCCAAGCTTAGCACAACACAGATCCTTCTTACAATCACTTGCACTTAGCTCTGCAATTTCTTAATACATAGTATGCACAAAGCATTTACAACTATTTGCACTTAGCTCACTGGCTTACAAATGACTCAACACCCCTTACTTACATCGCCAAGATACTTATTTATACTTTACAAAAGGGGCATAAACATGGGTAAGACCCATGGGCCGACTTCCCATACCCATTACATAAACCCTAAACCCAAAAAGCCCACAAAAGGGGGTGAGATCCTGCGATCTTCGCTTCGCCTGGAACTTCGTCTTCGACCAGCCTGTCCAAGTCCCAAAAATGGTCAAACACAACCAAGGTTCTTCAAAACTTGGTCGAGGGCCAACAGGCCCCCAACACTCACCNACTTTGCCAAAGCCTCCTGCTCAGAAAACTTCTGAATAAATTTGTTGGTCACCGGTCCTTCCAATCGTTGTTCCACCATGGTGAATACTTGTTCTAGTTGTGCATCTTGTCCCTCAATCTCCTCAAAAAGTTTGCAAGCTTCATCCTACACTGCCTGTAGCCTCTGGGTCACTTCCATGACTTTACTCTAGATGGCATGGACCTGTTGTTGAATGATGCGTTGTTCCTGGGACCTTTTCATCCTCTCAACTGTTGACAGTGGCTTCAACTATGCTTGTACTGTCGCTGCTTGTTTCTTTGCTTCCTGGAGCTGTGACTCTAATGTCCTTAGTTCTAGGTCCTCTACAAGGCGCTCATAGGTTTGTGCACTTCGACTGATTAATTTATTTAATTCTAAGGCCAATTCTTTGATTCTTTCAACTGCGCTCTGAGTGGTTTCTTCCCTTTGATCTTGCACTTCCTCTGGAGTTCTTGGCACGGCTTGTAGTTCCAGTTCTGCCACTCTTGCTTGAAGCTGTTGAATAGCTTCAGTGAGATTCTCCACTTGACTCTCCACTGTGTCTTCTTCTATCTATGTGAGGCCTGACATAGAGTGAAGTGCTCTAGTGACTGCCTTCTTGACTCCCATCTTCTCTGTGAGCAGTTGTTCTTTTTCCTTCTGGATCTATGATTTATCCTCTGCAAACTTTGCCTGGAGGTTGTCTTTCTCTTACTTTGCAACTCGATGTTTCTCTAGGGATTCCTCCTTTTCTTTCTTTAATGCCTTTGTGGCCTTCTCCTTTTCCTCCTGGACCCAACGAAGGTGAGCCTCTATCGAATCTACTAATCTGCTTAGCTAGGAAGGCTCATCTCCTACTTTTATGTCCCTAGTTGACAACAACACAATAGATACTGCGTGGCTCAAATAAAGAGCCTGTTGTACCCCTTTGAGATCCGCTCGATCCTGTCAAACATTGTCTCCTATTTGGCTTTGCTTCTCTGCAAAATGTCCTCTGAGGTATCTGATACAATGACGATGATGAGGTCAATATCATCTACCATGAGCATAGTCTGAAATGGAGGTTTATTGGCTTTTGACTTCTTTAGCAATAAGGATTTCTTCGGGGAACCCTTTCTTTTCTTAGATGTCTCAGCCTCTGTGATGGGATCCTTAGGCGGTGTCACTTCGCCATGTTCCTGTTTGTTTTCTTCCCCTTCGTCCTCTTCTTTGTCTACTTCATCACCTCCTCCTCCTTCATGTGAATCTAGTGTAGTTTCCTTTGATGCATTGTTCAATTCCTGTATCTCTTCCTTCTTTTTCTTCTTGTTGTTGTTGGGTCCATCCTACTCTTCTCGAGTGACTACAGGACTTTCGATGAGGTCAGGGTATGATATTTATGTCTGTTTGACTGGTACAGGGAACTCTACAGGCCATTCCTTGGTTATTTCTTCCATGTCCTCCTCTGTGACTTTGTAATAGGACTAGAGCTCTTCCTTGTGTTCATCCCCACCCGCAACGATGTAAATAAAATTCCTATCTGCGTTGAACTTCACAAGTGGCCTGAACCTATGCAGAGTATTCAACATGATGCAAGGGAAAGATTCAATGGCCCTCTTTAGTTGTAAATAGTATGTGTGGAACACCGCATTGGATTGTCATTGTGTTTCCATGTTGCTCGAATACCAGAGCGTAGTGAAATTTGCAGCCAGAGGTTCGGACGGCTCAATTTTAGGGAAGGTCACTACTTTCGGCATCTCCCAAGTGATGAAAGAAATGAGAATCAACAACCAGCTAAAATGAAATTCGTAGCCCTGGTCCTGTGCTTCGCGACAATATTTCTCTAATTGGTTGATGAGCTAGCTTGCCCAGTTAATTTGCATCCCTTCGACGCATTTTCCTATGAGGTCGATGACGAACCCCATGACCTGCGTTGGTTGGTTCTTTTGACAAGCTTACCAATGATCAACTGGCAAGCGAGGCGCACTGTGCCATCGGGTCAGTGAATAAACAATCAAGGTAGCATAATAGATGTCGAGGTTACAATAAGCACTACGCGAAAGTGATTAGTTCTATGTGGGCTCGGATAATCACAATCTGTGAAAGTGTCCTCGGTGCAATGCTCGACAGGATAGATAGACAACGTTGTAACAGACTCCTCCAATGACCAGGAATTCCTTAATCAATACAATTCCATCTGTTATAGCACAGTCCCAACGGTCCAATGGCGAACGTTCCAGCAATAACTGCGTTTCGAGCCATTATGGGGCATCATTCTAATGGTCGGGATGCCTCCAATGGTCATATTGCTTCATCGCGGTGAAGTGACAATATGTGTTGTTCTACTATTCCGATGAGGTTCAAGTTCTACAAATCTTCCTTCTGCGAAGTCCTCTCTGGAACCTCCTGCAATTTTTCTAGCTTTGCTTTCTTCTTACTGAGCTTTCTAGATTTATTTCCTGTGATCTACGTCTCTGGATTCCTCTTTCCATTATTGTTCTTATCTTTTCTTAGCATAGTAACTTCACACTGTTGAGGATATTTCACAAGGTTCGAGGGTAATGCTTCTTCTCTTACTATTTCTGGAGTAGGTGCTCTATTCTCTTTCATGGATAGGTTCTTTAAGCCTTCTTGTGTTCTTTCAACTTCGACATCTAATTTTCTGTACCTTAGTTGCTTCGACTTGTCCTCTTGTTCTTCTATTAAGCACGTTATTCTCTTAGCCATGAAATCCCTTAATTCTTTCTTTTTTTGTTCTATAGATTCCTCTTCGTCTCTCCTTCGGATATGATCTCTCTTGATCCAAGCCTTTCCTAACAAAAGTGCAAAGGGATCATTGTTCTCAACAAACTTAATGACCTCGAATTCTTCTTTTGTTGATGTTCCATGAGCAACCATAGGTACATGGGCAAGTCTTCCACATAGGGTTATCATCTTTCCTTTAAACAATCATATTCCTCCCAATGAAGGAATCATAGTAGGCTTTCCTAAGATTTCCCAAGTACTCTCTGTCATAATGTTCACCTGTGTTTCTACATCCAATGCATATTCTATGTTGAAGTCTCCTATTCTTGTTTCTATGAACTCTTTCTCTTTTAAAATATCTGATAAACTGATGTCTCTATGATCATTCAGTGTTTCTTTCATCTGCAATAATATAGCCTCTGATTCTTTCTGGTTTTTTAGTATAGCCTTAGTTTCTTGACCTTCTTCATGGTTTTCTTGTTTCATGTTCATCTTTCCAACTTTAGCAATCATTCGAGGGCAATCTAAAACTTCATGTCTAGTATCCTTACAACAAAGGAAAATATAACCTCTACAAGGGCATTCCTTAGAAATATGTCCCAGTCTTCTGCAACTATAACAAAGAGTTAATCCTCTCTTTATCTTAAATGATCCCCAATCTTTCCTGTAATGCGCAATGGGATCACAATGATGGACCTACAAAAAAATTCTTTCTAGGGTCCTACATCTACTTGTTAGTCCAAATATTCTTTCTATGCATAGGGATAACATATTTTTTTCTATTTTTATCAGATCTATTCATATCACATTTTCTTTCTTCTAGTTGTGCCCTAGTTTTCAGACTAGGACAAAATCTATCAAATATACCTAGATCCATTCTTTTGAAACAAAAATTTCCACTTATCTTACCTTTATCAGAGCATAAATATTTAAGATCTTACCTCTTTTCTTTAGATAAGACTTCTTATCTTGGCATGGAGCTTCACAATTCAAGTAGAGTACTGTGCACTACAACATAGATCTATGCATAGAGCTTTCTCTTTTCCTCAGTTCCCAACAATCACAGTTTCAAGTCCCGACAACATAACCATTTGTTGGTACAGGGGCAGACCCAGGGTTCAACGCTTCAATAACGCACCAACAAAACCCTAACTTCCAGCCCTTTCAACAACACCTGCGAAGAAGATGAAGTCTCACCCGAGGTAGAGGCAGAGGGAGTTGTAGGACTCAAGCGTCTACAATCTAGCTGGGACACAGATCAGTGATCATATACTTAACAGAGCACTTAGTAGTTAACATTCATTAGTCTTTAACCCTTTATTCACATCGCAGGTAAAACCCTAATTACATAACAACACAATACTCAACAATATCTAAACATATTTGACCATTTAGAACATAGCATCAAGAGATCTAGGATTCATCCAAATTATCAAGCACTAAGCTACTATATCAGATGCATCTAACATACATAAAGATTCAGCACTAAGCATAAATCACATCAATGACACAAATCAATCACAACACAGGATATACGTGGTTCACCCCCAGCGTGGGGCTACATCCACCAACTCTTCTTATCTTTATTATCTTATTTCAATGCACAGAGCCACAAAACCAGCTCTGCATAGGACAAGAGATATGTGCACACCTCGCCAGATCCTCCTTCCCCGAGCTTGGCACAACACAGAGCCTTCTTACAATCACTTGCACTTAGTTGTGCAAGTTCTCAACACACAGTATTTACAAAGCATTTACAACTATTTGCACTTAGCTCACTGGCTTACAACTAACTCAATAACCCTTACTTACATCGCCAAGATACTTATTTATACTTTACAAAGGGGCCCAAACATGGGTAAGACCCATGGGTCGACATCCCATACCCATTACATAAACCCTAAACCCAAAAGGCCCACAAAAGGGGGTGAGATCCCGTGATCTCCGCTTCACCTGGAGCTCCGTCTTTGACCAGCCTGTCAAAGTCCCAAAAATGGTCAAACACGACCAAGGTTCTCCAAAACTTGGTCGAGGGCCAACAAGATGTAAGTGTATTTTCAAGACAAAGAGGGATGTTGATGGATACATCAAAAACTATAAGTCTCAATTAGTAGTTAAAGGTTTCTCACAGTTACAAGGTATTGACTATGAGGAGACTTTTTCACCGGTTTCCAATATTGATTCCATTCAGTTACCTCTAGCTATTGCAACAACTAGAAAGTGGGAGGTACACCATATGGATGTGAAGAATGTATTCTTACATGGAGATATTTATGAGGAGATATTTATGGAGCATCCATATGCATATGTTCAAGATCCATCATTAGTTTGCAGGTTGATGAAGTCATTGTATGGACTTAATCAAGCACTTCAGGCATGGTATGCTAAAATGGACTCTCATCTTCTCTCTAGAGGTTTTATTAGATGTAGATTAGATCCTAATGTGTATATTACGAGGAACATAAATTCACTTCTACTGATAGTTGTATATATAGATGATTTACTCATCACATGGAGCTCAACCTCCTCCATTGTTTCCATGAGGACCGCTTTGGATGACAAGTTTTCTATGATAGATATGGGATTGTTACATTACTTTCTTGGTCTTGAAATAAGCTAGAATGATTAAGGAAACAAGATGTCTTAGTCCAAGTATGCTAGATATCTACTTGATAGGTTTCAGATGACGGATTGCAATCCACCTCCAACACCCTTTCAGTCAGGGGTTATACTAGAGGATGTCGGCGCATCACCTTTGGTTGATTGTACTAGATATCAACAATTGGTGGGGAGTCTTCTCTACCTACACACCCTCGACCGAACATATATAATGCAGTTGGATTAGTTTCTAGGTACATGCATAAGCCTCATGAGCTTCACTAGAAGGCACCAAAGATGATTCTCAGATATTTCAAGGGGACTACCGGTTTTGGTATACACTATGTAACCTGATCTTCCTTGGATCTTGTTGGTTACACAGACTCAGATTGGGCAGGTGATAGCACTGATTGCAAGTCCACTTTAGGATATTTCCTCTACCTTGGATCATGACCTATATGTTGGTCAAGTAAGAAGAAATCAACAATCGCTTTATCATCAACAGAGGCAGAGTACAGGGGTGCAATGAATGTTAATACTCAGGCTATTTGGTTGCAACACTTTCTTACAAAGTTGGGAGTTCATTTTCATAGTCTGATAGTTATATGGTGTGATAATCATATTACTCTCAACATATGTAGAGACTTAGTTCAGAGGCAACAAACCAAGCACATTGAGGTTATTATGCACTTTATTTGAGAACAAATTCAGGATGGAGTCATTGATATGCAGTTTTGTCCATCTTCAGAGCAAGTGACAAACATATTCACAAATCCTTTCACCAAACAAAATTTTGTCTCATTGAGGGACATTCTAGGAATGAGGGATGCATCTATTTATCGATTGATCATGTTAGCATTCTTTTTATTTTTAGCAACATATTTTGAAGGGGGGTGGGGGTCGTTCTCACTAGGTTTTTCCTCTTTACCTTACTTTTGTTCAGTTGTTATGCATCTATACTTGTACATGAGTACCTAACATGGCTTCATATTGCCAGGAATCATCATTGTGCACACTTTGTTTTTGTTTCAGGGGGGGGTGTTGGGTACATGCTCAACTACATACTTAGTGACATACTCATTTTTTTCCATTTATCCTACTATTTAGGAGGACTGTTATTTATACCATGTCTATTTATAGCAGGTCTATTTTTAGCGAGTGGATTCCTATATGTAATACCATGGGTTTCCAAAACAATGGGCTCATAAACCACCATTAGGAAAATTCCTATTTTTTAGTTACCATTAGGCCAATTCCTATTTTTCAGCCACCATTAGGCAAATTCCTATTTTTAGGAGGTAACTCCTATTTCCTTAATTTTAGGAGATATTTCCTATTTCATGGATATAGAACACACTTTTGTAAGAATATTAGCCTCCCAGAGAAGTGCGCATTACACATCTAATACTTGGAGTTAACTCACTTCACTTATTTAGTGACTTTCCTTAATTAGCAAATTCTCACTCAATTAAGACTTTAGTTCCATTCTTGGACTCTAGGAGATTTTTTCTATTATGGAATGCATGTTGACTTCATGTGGAGTTCTCACTAAGTTCGAACATATATTTTTGACATTTTCTTATTATTAAGAACTTTTGACTTTAGTTAATTGTTGCTATTGGGAAAAGTTAATTTTTTACTTGAGCATGCACATGGAAATCCCATCCTAGTGCACATTATCCTCATGTGGAGAGTCCTATATATTGTACACATTATCAAGGATTAATACATTTTTATTAAAGTTGGCTTCTTAGTCTCTTATGTGTGAAGATTGATTCTATTTTTCTCTCTCCTCTCTCTCTCTTTTGTAATTAGCTAGTGTAGTATTTCCTTCTCACAATTAGGTTTTGGATTGTGGTTTAATTCTATAGTAAGTTTGTCAACTTCTCCCACACTGTTTGAAGTAAGTTTAGATTTTATTTGTAATTCATTTATATGATTGAATTTATGTCATTTATGCATGTGTATTTGAATAATTTTTCATTGAATTTCATAGGATCATAAATTGGGATCGAGTTCAGATGAGAAAAATATTGCAATCTCTTATCAGTAGAAAGATACCACAGATAAATGTTTGATGAAAATGGAAAACTACTTTACCCTGCCAATTGTAACATGCCATCTTCCAGTAACCTGCAACCTGGGTTAACAATATTACACCATGAATTAGATCTCTTTTATGACACACCAGTGGTATGTGGTTGTTCAAAATATAAAGGGTTGAAGAAGAACCCTCGACATGTCACATTGTCTCATTATATTAATGATTGAATACCCAAAGTTGATGGTCTAATACCTTCCACTCTGGTCAATAATCCAATAGGTGATATAAAAAAGACACGTAGGAACACTTCCACGTGCTCCTTTTTTGAAAAGTTGGAAGCCAGATCAACTACATTTCCTCCTAAATTGTCCAAACCATTTCCTTTTGTTGAGTCAATAAAGAGTTCTTATAATGAGCCAAAGTATGATAACAATACTACCCAAAACATCACTACTAAGATATCAAAACAATTGTATGAGCTAAGAAAAAAATGTCCGAGTACAAACTAAAGTCTATTCAATTTTTGGAAGGTAGCGATGACTTCCCTCTTCCTATCCATCCACAAAGTAAATACCAAACTAGTTACAACCGAGCTTTGTATGGCACTTGGCCGTCGTCCATGCTTGTGCCTGATGTTGGAACCAAATTCTCTTTTTGTGGTAATAGTTATATGAATGCCAAGTCTAAAATAGATATTGCAAATCTTGGGTTGTTTATCCTTTCATATGTATTTGTTACTCCCAAACAATCAATGACACTTATGCCATTTTGTGGTCCTCTTTATAGTCGGTATGATTACATGAATATTGTCAAATACAAACATAGCATTTCCATGTATAGTATGTGCATGAACGGTTATGCTTCTGGAAACTTTAATAGGCAAAATCTGTTGTATATCGACGTTCGTTCACCAACTCATGGGAACATCACAGGGTTCATAAATAGTTGCAGGGCCTAATTATTTAGTGCAAATTGTTTCTTTTAGGAACACTCCAATGACAAAGAGTTCTTTATGAAAAAGAAGGCATCCAAATTTGTTGGTGTGCATGTGATACATAGTTTGTCTCTTGGTGACGAGTTGTTAATAAACTATAAATTTCTTATACCACCAACGACTCGTCAAAAACACCTTGCATTGAGTCTACCTTTAGACATCCCCTTGGAATGTAAGAAAAAGATGATTGAGTAATTGTATTTTTGGATTTTCAATGGAACTAATGTAAATGTATTGCTTAATTCGACATCAGTTTTATAAAATGGTTGGTTTCATGTTATAATCATTACATCAAAGATGGGGACTAAGATCTCTATAACTTCTACACATGGATTTTTGTTTATTTTATTTATTGGTTTAACTTTATATATATATATATATATATATATATATATATATATATATATATATATAAAGAAATAACCATAACTCAATATAATTTTTGCACACTAGGGATTGTATTATGGCATAATATAGCCCACATGTGAAAAATAATGTCTTTGCCTTTAAATTTAATGCTTTATGGATTATTCATGATGCAAAGGGCCCTATATTATCAAATAGGCTCACAAAGGGAATATGGAACACACCACTTATTTAAGGATCTCTTAGGATTAATATTGGAGGACAAATGATAGTCTCATATTAGTTTTTTTTTTTTTTTTTTTGTTCCGCAGTTTGTCCATGATTAGTCAAAAGGATCAAAAGGAATACTCTGAGGAATGACTCGGAGACGCTTCATTAGAAACTTGACTTACGAAGCTCATAATGGCCTCAACAGGCAGAGAGATATGGCAAAATTAAAATTTCTCAAAACTTGGTGAAAGTGACATCATCACAATATTTCCAATGATATAAACGGATCGCCAAGCGAGTTATAAGGTCGAAATATATTCCACCGCGGTCAAAGAAGTTTGGTCAACCTAGCCCAATCAACGAGGATGAGTCAACATCGATGCATTGGCGATCAACGACCAATCGTATGATGTCAGCATTTGTACAACATACATTGTACATGTCAACATAGCGTCCAACATGGTGATGTGGCAGCACCGGAGGCTACCACGTGTCACTCGTTGTTGTAGGAAAATCTCCCACCTGAATGGTAGAGTGCCTCTAAGAGCTTGACCTTAACTCTAGGCAGAAAATGCCCAACATGGACACGACTTCCTTTCAAATCCATCTAAACTAACACATGAGAAGGGAAGGGATGATAGAAATTTTTCTTTTATCGGCGTTTGTCCACACTTGCGGCTCGAGTTCGCTCCAATCAACTGCTCCCCTCTTTGGAGTTCTATGGACAAAACGAAGATCACGATACTTCCTACTCTATTGATGTTAGCTTGGATCTATCAATAAATGATAAGTTCATGTGACATTAGACACAAACTAGAAAAGAAAGCAGACCAAGCATGTCATATTGATGAGAAAAAGCGGCAATGATTACCCACAATCCTTAGATCTTGAATCTGGCCCGGCTTAGATCAAGTCCCTCATAGGTCTAACCCTTGCCTAAAGATCCACAACACGGATATGGCGGCTTCGATCACTCTCATTTGGCTGATTGTGAGTTTCCTCCAAGTTCATAAGTTCCATATGTTCAATTCTCCCCCCTTTCCACCAACATAGAGCCTGTTTATATAGTTTAAGAAGAGCTTAACCTCTTGAGTTATCTTTAGAACAAGTTGGGAACCTTCTCTCTTTAGATCGAGGGATCTCTTGGTAAAACCAAAATTCAAAACACAAGCGCCTCCCTAATCTCGAAGATCCTCTTACTTATTCTCTTGATGGTCCAGCTTCTGCCTCAGTTAGGCGGCGCTCCCTTAGAAGGGGCATCGAGGCGTTATGGCTCCACGAGTAGCTTTAGACGCCGGCTCCTTGGAGGAGTTAGGGCGTTATAGCAGCTCTAACTATAGAGGGGAAGCGCCAGGCGCTCTGGGGCTGAAGTAGGGGAGCTCTCCCCCTCAAAACCTCTCTATTCAGGGTTCTCTTTAGGTGTCAAGAGTTATTTGACTCCGGTAAACCGAGTTCTCCTTCTTCAAATCAAGCATATGAGATGTTATAGAACTTAATGCTCCCTTAATTGTCGTTTTTTCATGGCGGTATGTTTGAACATCATTTGCAACACTTATGAAAACCAACTTGCGACACTTTTGAAAGCTGTAGGGAATCACGACACCACGATAATTAAGAGGAACATCACGACACTTATCAATTGCTGGCACTTTGGAGTATTTTTTTGATGTGTAACAGATTGCCCCAAAAGTATGAAGTTAGAAGATGTCAGCTGATAACCGAAATACTTTGTACCGTCAAACAAAAGGGTATAGACTTGGATAACTTGATGGAAGCTACACACAAACATCAACAAGAATATCATGACATATTTCCAAAACCAGGCAGACGCTATGCTTGGGTGATCCGTTTCCACAAGATATGGTGCGTAATCAAATACAACTGGATCCATAATTGTATTGATAAAAGATTATAGCCACCAAAGATACAATGTGGATCTATACTCGATGAATTAGATACGTCGGTAGCCCGCGAAGGATACACAGTGTATCTACGAGATAACAAGACATAGATGCGACCAATACAAAGTGGATCTATGTAATAGTGTATGTGTTCTTTGTCCATTAGAAAATCCTTCGCTGACTGGAGCTTAAACATATATCAAAGTGAATGACTCAACCAAAGGTCTTCTTACCAATCCCAATATGGCATGGATCGACCATGTGAATGAATGTCTTGGCGTTGAACATGGTAGAAACCACTTGATTACAGTCAATGGGTGTGAACCGTTAACAAGTGCAAGGGGAGATCACCATTAATGTCAATGATTCCCAAAGGTACCCTAAGGTACATTCCAGCGAATGTGAATAGATGGTGAGGGGTCGAACACCCACGGAATCATTCGATCAGAGGACAATAATGTAAGCTTGTTGTTGAATGTGGGGAGGCCCCGCCATTGAGGCATTCATGTCCCAAGGTATTAATCGGTTTCTAAGTCTAATTCTCGGATAATCATTTGGAGTCGGCGGGAATAGACTTCGTCAAGCAGGAGACCTTGATGTATCCCCATCTAGCGACACGAAACGGACATGGAGATGTGTTTGGAAGATCAAATGGACATGGAATGACATAGGTTTTGAGGCAAAATACTTGGGATGGAAGTGGAAGCTCTTGGGGCGGACGCCGCGAACATTGAGGCACAACGAGGAAAAACATGACATGGACCAAAATTATACATTGGATCGGTGACTTCGATGGTGACCCAATGAATTAGAAAGGAACTTAAAGGATTGTCGGTCTCTTGAGAGAGGAGTTCGGTAGTTATGATATGTGCAAAATGACAAAGAGTCGTGTTCAAGGGAGACTCTAAAAAGTGTTGGATGATGTTCTCAAAGAGGCGCAGCTTGCCCCTTTCAATTTTCCCCATCAGGATGAGATCGCATTACCTCTTTTATTTAATGGGCACAGAGGGAGGGATAACACATGCTCAATATAACTCACCGGTAGTTCCTCTTCCTTTGTTTAGCGAATCGGAAGAAGTAAGGATTCGTTCCATATGGAATGCAATGGAGTATTGCTTTAGCGAGAGTCGAAGGACAAAAAACTTCGAAAGGTTTTTGAGGGATTATAGAGTTTGGAAAAACATAAAGAGAACTCTCTCAGTTACTTTTTGTACAGCAGGTCGAGACCGAAAAGGGGTTAAACTATCGCTTCATAAAGGCGCCCTTTACGACCTTTTAACAAATTGAAAGGAAGCAAGATCCTCGACAATCTTTTCATGTTAGAGAGTGCGAAAAGGGTTTAAAGGAGACTCGAGGGGTTCCTTTTAGTATGTCTTGTCCATGCGGGTCGAAAAAGAGATAAAAGTTTACGATTCACGTTCTCATATTATCGAGCTCGGAAACGAACTAAGACTATGCATATTATCGAGCTCGAGAACGAACTAAGACTATGCTCATAAGTGCGACAAGGTGAATAATCGATCAAGACTGCCAGGAAACCTGCGATGTCAAAGCTACAAACCAAAGTTTAGTGAAGCCATCACATCATTAGAGAAACCCAAAAATGACCATACCTTATAGAAAATGAAATTTCATAAATAACAATTCATTTACCATTTCATTTGCAAGGATTTTTGGAGTAGTGGAGAATCTCATTTTGAAGAAAATCTTGTTTTTCTCGCTGCCGGAGCTACGATCGATCATTTCGCCCACCGTTCGAACCAGGTAGGTGTTCATCCTTTGCTCTTTCAATTACATGGTTTCAAATTGATTTTCATGGCATTATTTATTTAAAACACAAAGCCCTAGGTCGCCCCTCTTTGAACCAAATCGGCCTCTTTTTAAAAATTTATAAAATAGGGGGATTCTTTTGCAAAAAATGTGTTAGAGAAGGGTTGTTAGGATGTCTAGACCCTTGCAATCGATTGGACCGATCATTTTTAGTAAAAGAACTCATAAAAATCCCCCCCAATTGCCCACGCAGCCCCCAAAGTCGTTTTGCATTTTTAAAACGTTTTTATCATTATTTGACAAATGTTAAAGGGCGTGGTGGTTAAAAAGAGTGAGTAGTTGCTTTTAGATGACATGGGCATGTTGTTTTATGTTTTAAAATGCTTTTTGAAAATCGCCGAAATTACCAAAACGTGAGGAATAATGAAATTCTTGATTTTTTTGTTTTGTAGGTATCTTCGGCAATCATGATTGAATGGAAAGAGAGGGAACATGAGATGGATGATTTAGCTGCCCTATGGAGTCCTCGTACGCGGGCCGCTCTACGAGCTTGTGGCTTTCTCAAGTTCTTCAAATTGAAAAAAATGAAGAGAGAGGTGTTATTACTTGAGCATATGATTGGTCTCTGGGATGTTGCGGAACAAGGATTCTGTATCGGCGCACAACTTCTAACCATTGAGTTAGAAGATGTTTACATTTTAATCGGCCTCTCGAGAAGAGGGGTCCCCATATCTTTCACTGGGCAGAGGGCATTACCTGAACAAGTGGACGTGTATCTGGCACGCCATTGCATCCCGGGAGCGAGTTTGGTAGGGGGCAGGATCCCTATCAAGGATATTCGAGATTTGCCCCTCCGGTCTATACTATTCGCTATCACAAGCGTGACCGGAAGCACTAGTGCTCATCTGGAATTGAGATCACAGGTGGCCTATGGTGTTCAGTGTTTAGAACCAACACTGTTCAATTGGAGTGCAGCGTTCCTTCGGAATGTGAAGGAACAGATCTTGTGGTGCAGGACTGGTCAGAAACAGTTCGGCTATGGCTCGTTTTTGGTCTCTTTTTTCCTAGAGCGCATCCCTCAGATGCAGCCTCAGATAGCACTGGCAGTACGACCAGTGGACGAACCTCGGATGGAGAGGTGGACTAGTCTATCCCCAAGGCTAGTTTCGGAGTCAGAGTTCCACTTTACTGGTGATTTCTTTGCCTGGCTGAGACGGCAGTACCTCTGGATAGAGGACTTCCCTTATGCTGATGTGGACTTCCGTGGGAGTATGGACTTGATTTTTCCCGTGGGGGAAGACTGGGACGAGTCAGGTAAGAGACTAAGCCATACCTTGTCTAGTTTTTGTTTTTTAAGTTTTTAATGTATATATTTTTTTGGGTGTGTAAAAGAGTTTTAACAGATGTTTTGTTTCCAACATGTAGACAAGGGAGCAGTGTGCTCGATTGATATACCAGTACCAGGGCATCGTGGAGGTGCCCCAGTCACAGTAGACCCAGCAGTACCAGTGGTGGGTCTCCGGGAGGTTGAGAGGAACCTCCAAGGCCTTACTATGGGTATCCCTCCTCTGCGGAGGGGGGATGTGCCTTTACATATGCAACGACACACTGTAGGAGTACCGGAGAATATCAATTCTCTGTTGAGGCACGTAGTGCATGCAGTAGTGTGTTACTCACAGCACAACGCAGTGTGGGGAGATTAGAGTCTCCCCGTGATCATGTTTTTGTATGCCTTGTCGGGCGATGTTGTATGGGTGAATAGGCCCAATATTTTTCTCTTCTGCACGCTTTTTGATGAAATGCAAACATTTCAGTCATGCCATATATATATATATATACAGTTTCGAGTTTTTATGATGCCAATGATTTGTACATGATGATGTCTGTGATGTGTTTTAATTTACACGTAATGTACAGTTTTTCTTTCCTGGAATCTTATATGTGGGCAAGATACTGATCCATGATATAATTAGTTAATGAATCTAAAACACTATTAAGTTCTCTCGGAATGTGTCTATATTCGATGTAATCGAACAATCGTTCGAGACGACGAACTTGCAAGTGTAGGCATAGTAGGATAGGACTACAGATAGCGTAGATACGGTTGAGTTGAAAAAACACCATTTGGGAGTCTAAGTAAATAATGATGCGAGAGATACCTAGAGAGGAAGCTTGGGTCAACAGTCTGATGACAACATGATATTCTGCCATGTTGTTGGTTGCTGGTCCTAAACAAATGCCTCCTGAACTCACCACTTGGTCAAATTGGTAAATAACCCAGGCTGCTGAAGCAATGTTCTGGGTATGTCGGCTAGCGCCATCCGCGAACCCAAAAAAGNTGCACATGAAAACACAAGCACAGTCATGAGTGGCAACAGTAAAGACTCGAGCACGCGAAAGAAATAGACACACCAAAACTAGATACAATAATGTACAAAGTACAAATGCTAGGCGATCTAGGCATAGTACTTCTTAAGCTAAAGCCCGTTTCGGGGCTCTCCTAGGGAAATTCCTTCATGATCAACTAATTCATAGGCACCTTTATGTAGG
>SNQJ01S0084006.1:1993-13306 GCA_010110895.2 Picea sitchensis
ACCCCAATCTCACCGCTCAAGTTTAACTTTATTCTTCCACACTGTCCCCTAGTAACTCTTCACAATTTCAAATGCATCAGTGCATATTTAAATTTTCAATATCAATCTTTGCTTATCATAATCCTTCTCAATATTCTGTCCTTCAAGCTCTCCACAACAATGTCACGATAGCCGCAATGCTCCACCAATCTTCCATTATTTAGACTTTATCGGGACTTTCAATTCCCAATTTACGATGAACACCATTCCTCTGAGCACCAGCCTCTTCCAGCTATGCGATGGTCCATATGACCGCTCCCCATGCGATCGTAGCCTTATCCCTCTATCGGGGTTTCCAGTTCTAATTTCCCGATGAGTTCTCCTTTTCCTTTAGCCTTCCTAGCTAGACTCTCCCCATATGACCATCGTCCATGACCGTGATCAACCTCCTATCGGGATTTCGACGTTTGCAATGACACAATGCGCATGTCCCTGAAACTCGCGATATGCCGATTCCCGATGCGCTGGCCCTCCCGGCTCAACTCTCGCTCATATGGCCAACTCCCGTGACTGTAACCTTATCCCGTCGGGGCTATGAGATTCACGATGTTGAAAATGCCTATGTTTATGAAAACGACGATATGTCGATCCACGACTTCCTTTGTATCGTTGATAGTTGGCCTCCACTACGCCTCTGTCCTCCTTCTCTGTTGTGATGACAGCTGGCCCCCCACTCATCGGGGTTTTGCGGATCACGATTCCAAAATGCATAAACCACTTGTCTGCAGGATCCCCGATATCCCGATGGATTCAACTCCGATGGCGCTAGATGATTGCCATGCATCCCTCCGACGGACGGTTCTGAACTCTCATCGGGATATCGCGGATCGTGATTCCCTGATGCAACGATCCTACACTCCTGAAATCCCCAATGGATTAAATCCCGATGTCTTACCAGAATGTTGATGCATGTCCTGCCGAGATCAACGGCTAGGATCCTTTCTCGGGATTTTGAGAATCACAAGGTCCCGATTCTCTACCTTAACAAAACCCCAATGACTTTGATTTCCCGATGACTTCTCTGGGACTCTTCTTCTGCACACTAGGGCTTAACCCCGACGCAAATTCTCAAGATCTAACGGTTGGCGGGATTTTTTCAATCTTCTCTATAATATCCCGACCGTTGATTTCTTCCTCCCTGAAGACCTTCTCGAAAATGGCTAAGTATCCTTCTCAGAACTTGCTCTCCAATGCCTACGCTTGCAACTCTTGTTCGAACACTCCATGGCACAAACTCCTGTGCTCTCTTTTAGCAATATCACGAAGGTGCTATACCTCCTGAGATTTTCTACTCTGATTCTTTCAGAGGAACTTGCGCGCACTCCTTGCGCTCAACATTCAACAACTTCCCAATGCTGAATCCTTTCGACTCTGCGCACTCCTGTAGTAGTAGTCTTAGATCTCCTTTGCTTAGATTCACAACTGAGACTTCTTCTTTAGCCTACGCACTCCTTGCATGGCTTCAGAAACCCACTTCCACTTCTGGGTGAATGAGAACAAAAGTTAAACTACTGAGCCTTCATCCCGTAGCTACGTTAGCCTTATGCTTTACTCGCCACTCCCCAGTGCATATGCCACCATTCTAGGCCTTAACATCATTAATTAACCTTAAGGTAGATTAACCTTCTACTTAATTTTTTTTATTATACTAATTTAACTTAGATTAATTTAAGTATAATTAACTTGACCTTTAGATATATATATATATATATATAATTTATTTACACTAAATTATTTAATTTTTTTTAAATTAATTTTTTTTTTTTAACACTTTTAAAATACATATAAAATAATTAACCGCACTCACAAGGGTTCGGGCACGCATGGGTTCCACGTGCCCGCTTGGCTTCCTCAAGTACCCTCGTATCTAGCACCAACATCCAACACCTGCCATCTCTTCGAACTCCCTACGCGTCCTTCCACTGCCTCACTTTCTCATCCCTTGGGATTTTCCTCGCGTCATTCTTTCTCCTCCACAGATCTGCCTTTGCTCTGTTCAGAGGTTTTCCTGAATCTCCCTTGCCATGGCTCACATCCTCATCGTTGTTCTGAGTATCTTGCCAGTGCTGGTTATTGTTGTATCTGCTCCTGTTTATTTTGCAGAAACATAGTATTTTGATGTGGTAACTGACAAGATCTAGGACTTGGAGTCCAGTCTCTTTGAATTATTGGGAACCAATCCCATGTATGTACATTTTGTGGAGTTCGCCCTCAGATATGGCAAGAGGTACGATTCAGTCCACCAGTTTGTGCACAGATTCATTACCTTCGTGAAGGACGCTGAGTTGATTTAGTCAAGGATTTGCATAAACCTTCCTTATGCTTTGGTACTAAATGATAATTTCCTATTATGTATATATAATTTTTTTTTGCAGTGTGATATAGATTGCTTTGCCTGTAATTCCAGCTCTGTACAGATTTGGTGTTTTTGCCTTCAGTTTATTTCTTTTTGTATTTGTAACTTCATTCGTCGATGTATACCTATGGTTATGTGCGTATATATACGTTGTTATATGTGTATACAGGGTCATTCAATTTCATCAACTGAGCTGAGCGGCTCTTTGGATTCCCCTGGGAATCACTGGTCAACATCTGACCCTGGGGTCCTTCCCATTTCTTCACGGCCTCTCCCAGGACCGCGCCCAAATTCCCCTTAGGAATCCTATTTATCGGGCTTCGAGGTTTCCTTATGCCTAATGCCGATGCGCTACCTTATGCCTTAGCTCTTCCTTGGATATGCTTTGGTCCAGGGGACCCTCTCCTACGCGACCACAGTCTTATCCCTTATCGGGATTTTGGGGTTTTCAACACCCTAATAACTCTGTCCACGGGATCCGCGATCCCCTATATGCCGATGCGCTCCTTTCAGACTTTAGTCCCCCTCGCTATGTTCTGGGCCAATATGACCATGTGACCATGTGTCCACCGTCATACTCCCTATCAAGATTCGGGGTTTCACGACTTTCGTTGTTACGAACCCCTTCCCTTGCAGTGTCCCGACTTCCGATATACCGATGCGGTACCTTGTGCATTAGCCCTCCTGTCTAAGCCTTTTTGGCCCATATGACCACTATACCACAGGCCACGGCCTTGTCCTACATCGGAGTTTCAAATATCTCAATACCGCATGCATGAATCCCCTGTCTACGAAATTCCCGATATCCTGATATGCCTCCTCTCTGTGCGTTCGCCCCGTTCTGGCTATGTCGAGGTCCATGTGATTGATTCCTATGTGACCGCTGCCTTATGGCTCCCCATCGGGGTTTCGGTCCTTCTCGAGCAAGAATTTTCCTTACTTCAAATTTCGCGATGCCTTTTAGCGTTTACCTTTGGTCAATGAAGGTTTAAAAGTGGGTTAAAACTTTAAATATTGCAAGTGAACTGTTAATGAAATTGGGATTCGGGGTTTCCCGTAACAAAGAATCACGAAACCCCGATCTCCGATTTCGCGACATGATTAAGGCCTAATTAAAACATTGATTAATTAATCCTCTTTAACAAAGGTTTAAGTGTTAAGTCACTTACGTTATGTAATCTACCACGTGTCCACCGTTGACCCTTCTGTGGGCCCCGCTATCCCTTGACCCATCGGGAAATCGCGTTTCGCGATTTCATAATGCATGGATACTTGGTTCACGGGATCCCCGATTTCCCGATGACTCAAGCCCCGATGGATGATTCCTTATCGGGACTTCTATGATAACGCTGATCTCGTCCACGTGTTCCCTAAATGAACGGTCCCGATTCTTCCGGGGTTTTTGAACTTGCGATGCCACAGTTTCCTTGTTCTCAGGAACTCTGATTTCCCGATCTACGACTTTCGCTCGATTCCCGACACCTGTCCTATGTAAACGGACAACTCTGATCTTCCCGGCATTTCGAGACTTATGGTGTCTCGATTCCCTTTCTGTCGAGAATTATGATTCTCCGATGGACAATATCCCGACTCTCGCGCGGTCTCTACCACGTGTCCTCTAAAATGAACAGTTCAGATCTTGTCGAGAAATCGCGGATCGTGATTCCGTGTGACATGATTTTTGTGTGCTCGAAAACTCCGATTCCCCGATTCCCGACTCTCTACAGGGTTCTGACACGCGTCCTAAACGATGGACGGTTCAAATCAACTCTCGGAGTTCGCTACTTTACAAGGCTAGGAACCTTCACTTACCCGTACCCCGATGACCAAAATCCTGATCTGGTGGTCACGCGACACGTGTCCTTCTGGAGATCCTACGACTATGACTCCTCCGTCGTTCCGGGGTTCTCCTGGTCACGGATCCTTGACTCCTGAAGCTCCGGAATACCGATGAACTCTCGACTCCCTGCCACCTATCCCAACAGATGGCCGACTCTGATTGTATCGGGGTTTTCACTATGGGTTTCCCGACCCCTTGCTCACGGAACTCCCGATTTCGCGAACTCCAATATCCCGATGCCTTCACACATCTCGTTGGGATTTCTCCTCCCGTATTCCTTGAGGACTTAACTCCCTCGTAACTCTTTGCAGATCCGACGACTGTCGAGTATCCGCCCAAGATCTGACGGTTCAGATCTGTTCTCCTTTGGGGATAATGATTAGTTGCATGAAACTCCACGCGGTGTGAAAATCGCTCTCTTTGGCACGGTCAAAATTGTATTGGTCTACTGTTCAAGAGAGTTTACGTTATTTAAGATTCTGCCAAGGCTAATACAGGCAGGTAATTTATGTACTTCCTGCGCAATACAAGTTTTCCGTATCTCTTTGCTGTTGCGCATTGGCAGTTCCTCATTTGGGTTAAGTTCGAGATAAAATAGGCCCTTTCAAGGTCTTGCAAATGCCCTTTTGCATTTTATATAGTAATAATTCGTGCAGTTATTAAATTTTTCCAACTTCAAGCCTTCGACAGAAGCTTCCCTCAATATTTCATCGATTTTCAGGTGTCAATACTACTCGAAACCTCATTGACAAACATTTGCTCAATAAATTTAAATTATCAACTCTCCTTTTTGTGCTCAATAGCTTTATCAGGCTGCTTTAAGGGTAGCCATTTTGTGGGAAGTGATTCTTCATCTATCTGGTTCAATGCCGCTATTTTAAAGGGCGTTCCTTTGAATGTTCAGACTAATACCGCATTAGCCATTCATGATCCAGTTAACGGGTATTGTCTAAAACGGTCGCTTGTGATATATATGAGAACATTTTCTTGGATAATATAGGGGTGCTACCTTGAGTATATTTTCTCTTTAGAACACATTCCTAAAGGAAATTGGCTAGACGTCACATCAAATAGTATATCCTCATACCATTCAGATGATGCTAAAGTTGAACTCTGTATGACGACATCAATTGTACTAGGAGGATAAATATTTACAACTTCAATTTTGGTCATGAATTTTCATATTCATTTCCCCTTGAAAATTTCAAAGGCTTGATCGCCAAATCATACTCTTGAAGCTTTGCCAACCAATTTTTCTTTTTTTCTTTTTTTTGGTGAGTATGGAAGCAATGGTTTCCTCTAATATAATATGAATTTTTTTATCAAAATTGGGACTAATAAGAATAGGGGTAGTAGTGATTTCATGTTTGATTTCTGTAAAAGCCTTTTGAATTTCCGATGTTCATTCAAATTTTGTATCCTTCTTTAGTAAACTATTTATTGTCTTAACAATCGTGGCATAATCTAGAACAAATATTCATTCAAAACTTATCTTTCCAAAGAAATATTATACTCCTTTTCAAGAAATAGGAGGATTTAAGTAATTTATTGCCTTAACCCTTTCTGGATCAATGTATATGCCTTCTTTACTCACAATATGGCCTAGTGTTTTCCCTTATAATATAGAAATAAACACGTTTTGAATTCAAAGATATCATGTCATACATCCTACATAGTTCAAAGACTTGTATGATATGTTTGAATCGTCTTTCCCTTAGTTTTGAATGAACTGTCAAATCATCTCAGTAATATGCCATATACCATATCAGTCATGTTTGGTCAAGCTGAATGTTGCTCGACATAATCTATTAAGACACAAATGACGTGTGTTTCTTACAGGTTAAGCGTGGCTGGAGTTAATCATTTGGGATTTTGGCCCTTAGGCCCAGATTTCGAACTAAGACGCTCTGATACCATATGTAACAGCCACATATTTCTAAACATCATTAAGTTTCATAAGCAATTTATTCAATAAACTGAGACAATAACTTCATAGCAAAATACTAATTTTCGTAACAACAATTTCAGTAACATAGATTTATCAATGAATAATTATTTCATGGCAGAATGAAATAAATACATAAATTAACAAGTTACCTGGTTCTGATACTAATTTTCGTTGCCTTGTTGCCTTGTTGTTGCTCTCCTGCTACCTGCTACACAGTCCAATCCTGCCACAAACAAAGAATAACTGCCCAAAACTAGTGTCCACCCTGCCAACTAGGAAAACTACCTAGCTCCAGGATATCTACGGATATCCTGACCCCCGTGCCCAAAACCTCCAGCAACTCGGTGGCTCAACTGGTCCAAAGTCACAGCCAGAAATCGTGCCTCAATTTGATCACATGTCACAACCAAAAACTCTCGGCTCATAGAAAAATCATAATCCTCCCCCCCGAATCCATCCTCCGTCCAATCCCCCCATCAAAACCTCTCTCCTCCCCTTATTCCTCCTTCACCGCCTCATGCCTTAACTCCTTTACCTGCCCTCGTCCCCGTCCCTTATCCCTCCATTAATGTTTTATCTTCTCGGGACTAACAACTCTCCTTCTCTGCATACACAACCATTTTATAACATTTCTCATTGATTTCTTAAGATTTATTTCTCAGGTCATTAAATGTGATCTGTAGTTAAAGTGTTACTTAGTTAACCACAATTATTTCCTTTAATTAATTTTACTTTAATCTTTAAACATTTACCCAATTAGGGTCATTACAAATCATCAACTAAAGTTGACTTGGCAGTTGCACAAATCTCACTTTTTTCAAGATGCATACGATGTGTCATAAGTACACTATTTGTTTTTGTCATTCCAATTTTTCAATGTACCCTTCCTTAGATCGATCGTTTATCTCACAAATGAATGAACATTAATCACTTTGATATTACTCAAAGTACAAAGAACAACATATATTACCACCATAATATAGTTCATATATTAACACCATAGTATAGTTCATGGAATTGCTTTCCTTTCCAAATAATAAAAGAGGAAGTCAAAACAAAACCTATGTTAAAAAACAACATATATTAACACGATGATATAGTTCAAGGTATCCCTCTCATTTCCTAATAATGAAAGGGGAAGTCAAAACAAAACGTATATCAATAGATTGAAGCTTAATAAAATAAGCGATTTTGAATTGAAACACAATATTGTTCCAAACTAGGATCAGATGATAAATAAATATAAATGAATAATAATGGAGTGAAGTTGATCAATTCAAATTTTATAGGGGGACTTATTATCAATATACTACCTATAATTTTATAGGGCGGCTTATTATCAATATACTACCTTTTCCTATAGGTAAAGAATGTAATATATCTTTTTTTAATGCCCAAAAATTATAATGTAATTGTATAAATGTGAATTAGGTTGGTGAGACTATGTGTTAGGGTGAAGAGCTCGTATTGATTTAATCTGGCTGGGCCTGAATTGTATAATATGCTCATTAGATAATTAATAAAATTAGTAATAGCTGATTGTGAGACGAAAGAGATGAAGAATGAAGGGGGGCTATGCTTCCAGAAGAGAGAGAGAGGTCCAAGGGGGAAATTATTCATGGGTATTAATCCAACCAACATTCCTAAAATTATTATCATTGTGTATAACCTTCTATTTGATGTTGAGTGTTCCCAAAGCCAATAATTTAAATTCATGTAAGAGGGTGGGTGTTCCCATAGTCATTAGAGAGCATGGGATGAAGTACAATGATATTTTAGAAGAGTGAGAGTCAAGCAAGCAAGGGAGAAGAAGATACATTTGTATGGAGAAAATGGATAACTTTTACATGTATATTTTGGGAAGAAAAAGGAGAGGTCGGGGATGGGAAGAGAACCAATTATGGTATACTTGAAGGCAACCGTTGTTTGGTTGTGTTATATGTTGAGGAAGAGGCATGTGTGCCTGGAAATAGGGTTGTAATCCTATAGTGCGATTTCATGTTGAGGAAATGTCTCAAGAGCCTTGTGAAAGATGTTGTCAGAACTCCTAGGGAAACTGAGAGTTCCTGAAATTTTCCAGCTGAGAGATTCATGTCCAAGCAAGTTGACTAGGGGCCTTGATAAACAGATGGTAAAACCCGGGGAACTTTTAGCAATGAAGCAGGTAGATTCCTTGGGTAGTGCAGGTTGTGGGGAAAAGAGAGAGCTCAAGGATTGAAATTTTTATGGAAGTATAACTTGGGTTTGGGGTTGTTGGAGAGTGGACAACCAGAGGACTGGACCTCCTTGTGGATTCATAGCCTTGGCTCAAGGGTGGCCTGTTTTTTAAAGAAAATGAACAACAACAAATCTGGTTGGGAGTTTCATCATTCATATGCATTCAGTTAGTTAAATATTAACAAATAAGTGTTTATGTTTCGTTCTTATGTTATTCCGTTGTGTAAATAATTCATATGAATGTTTTGTGTTTATTTTTTGCCTGAATAATTGCATTCATGCTTAATATATTTTGTTAGATAAACTTAAAACTAAATGTTATCAGTAAAATGGTTAAATCTGTGTGTGATGTGTAACTAATAAATTACAACAAATTAATTAACAGTAAATATTATTGATTTAATGAATTTATGCATGTAATGTTGCTTAGTTTAAGGTTGGATACATTACAAAGAAACTATGCATCTATTGATTTACAACTCTCATTTCCTTTTCATTAAGAATTCTAAAAAACCATTGTTATAGGTGAAAGTATCATTTCCATTCGTAAAGTTAGATCCTATATATGTAAACAAAAAAAATGATTTGTTGATAACAATATGTCCCGAATTTTACTTGTAAAATATCACCTCATCACTATAAGGCATAAAATGGTAAAAAACACCAATAAATTCCTAGTAGGAAATCTAGGATAAAACAAAACCACTTCCAAATTGCAAAATAAATATAAGAGCAAAGACAATGCAAACAATTAGACTCATAAAGTTTAACTTTATATGAATAATGAGGATCATAGCATTGACTAGTAATTTATATCTATGGTCATGATTAGTTAATACCATAGTATATACTAGTACTTTATATCTATGCACACGATCATACCATCGAATAATACTTTATCTATGGGTAGTTGAGATCTATCATAGTATATACTAGTACTTTATGCCTATGTACACGATCATACCATCGACTAATAGTTTATATGTATGGGTAGGTGAGATAATAGTTCCAAGACTATGACTGAGAAGTAATCCTATCTTAGCAATGGAGAAACATCAAACCCAATTACAATTCCATAGTGATAGTAAGGAGAAAACAAGAAACAAACACCATGTTCGTTCATGATATTCATAAACACCAAGGAAATCATGGAAAAACCAGAATTATTAGGAATTTAAAATACCGGAATAAATCACCCATGGGCTATCTTATTGACTAAAACTTTACACTTCCAATAATCCATGTCGTACCATGACCCCCAAAGCCAATTAAGACCAAATTTGTCAATTTGATCATAAGATTTCCAAAATTTGTGTTTAACAAAAGTCTAACGATATACAATTAAGACAAGTTTTAGAAATTTGTGTAATTAAAATTTGGTTTATCATAAATTTATTGAAAACTTTTAATTCAATTAAAAATAAAAAACAAATAATTTAAAAAACAACTTTTTAAAAAATTTGAAAAAAATCCATTAAATATTATTCTAGAAATTGCAAGAAAACAACATAAAATATATTAACTGAACATCTATGATCAATGTCTCAAATAGATTCCATCATTTGTTATGGATGTGAGAAAGAACTACCCACCCAAAACCCAAAACTCCAACATAACTCCAAAACCTAACTTAAAAAAAAAACAATAGACTACTTCCACTCATATAGACAATGACGTGAAGAATCAATAGATTCATGCTCTTCATTCATTAATGGTTGTTATCAAACTAAGAGTTTAAAAAAAACACATGTATCTTATTGTGGTTTCATAAGATTAAAAGTAAATTCTTCATGTTATGAAGTTTACGAGACTTCACTTGCTATTACTCTCATTATGTGAAAAAAATTCTAAAACAATCAAATATAAGTTTTTTTTTATTATCATCATTTTATCACTTAAGACCTTTTCAATTATAATCTTATGTTACAAATCATTCCTTTCAATTTGCTATGTGTTGATATATCTACATGCTAATTTGAGTTTCTTTCCAATAAAAGAAAACTCATTTATAATACTCCAAGGACATGCTCCAGTCATATTATGTAGTGTAATCATGTTTACAGGCTGGTGAGCCAAGTGCATATAAGATGGTGGGCTTATGTGTTTATTAAGCCAGAGAGCCTAGGTGTTAAAGGCCATGAAAATGTTTTGTATATGTAATTATGCAAAATCATTAATAAAATATAAACATCATTGCGTGTAGACCTACCACGAAGAAAGAGAGATGGGGGACTAAGCTTCAATAAGGTGGGTAAGAGAAAGGGGACTGAAAGGTTGGAAAGAGGAGCTAAAATTAGGCGCTTAAGTCCTTGGGAATAATAATGTATTATTATTCCAAAGCTGTGTAAAAGACATGTTTTTATCCTAAGTCCTCGGAGAGGCAACATGTGCAAAAGGAAATGCATGAAGCTCCAGGAAGACAAGTGTCACCCTAGGTGCATGCAGTTAAAGTTGAAGAAGTCAATCGTGTTGGGGGTTCACACTCTCATTCTGTCATCCTCTTCCTGAGTTCACGGGGATCTGGGGCGTCTGAACCTTTTTGCCTCTGCGTCTGCCTTTGCATACCCGGGCACAGTGAGAACCCGTGGACTGAGCCACATCTTTTGTGAAGCGCGAGAATCCCGTATTTGTATGTGTCATGTTGTGTCATAAATTTTGGTTGTTGTGGCCACGCAGATCCTTGACTGAGTGTGGCTTGCTTCCATTGTCTATTCCTTGCAGAGCCGAGTTCGTACTTGTAGTGTCCCCAAGGCCGAGCCCCGTTACAGATCATGATATATGCAATGAATTGTAAATGTGTTCTATAGGCTGGTGAGCCAAGTTTTGTATAAGCCGGAAGGCTTATGTGTTTGTTAGGCCAGGAAGCTTAAGTGTTTGAGGGCCAGGAGCCTGCTGTTGTACTTGCATGTATGC
>SNQJ01S0084006.1:13316-44333 GCA_010110895.2 Picea sitchensis
TGGATTTCTCCACTGTCACAAGATAAGTGTTTAATTATATTTTTACCACATTTTATCATGACTGTACTGGATCTGTTATCATGTTTTTCGTTGTGTAAATGAATTACTGTTGAAAGCTATGGATTGTCTAATTATAAGAGTAACTATATGTTTATTTTGAGAATTAAAATGTATCTCTTTGTTGTTACGCATGTGATTATACAATTCCGTATGTTTTATGTAAGATTCCATGTACATATTGGTTAGCGAGAGGTTTGAAAGCCTTGGTAAGCAAAAAGGTACACTACAGTACCTTAACCGTTTTGGGTTGTTGCCTTTTATTTTCCTGAGTTGTATTGACCAAAGGTTGTTGTCATCACCTTGTGGGAATTGAGTTGAACTGGTTGAAGAAGAGGGTTGTCAGGCATGTGATATAAGAGGCAGGTTGTCAGGCCTATGAGAAACTCTCTCTAGGTGAGATAGTTTTCTGGGAAGTGGTTTTCTCCCAGAGAGAGTCCAGCACCAGTTACAGAGCTCTGAGAATTCCTGATCCGACCTGTTTTTGAGACCCTGAGAGGGAGGTGAAGTAGTTGATAGACTATGTGACAGTGAAGGTGTATACTCCTGGGTGGAACAGGCATGTGCAGAATGAGAGTCCGTGAGTAGTGGGTGTAAGAAGGCTCATAGTGAGAGAGTTTGTTGGGAAGTAGTTTTCTCCCAGAGAGAGTCCAACACCAGCTACAGAGCTCTTAGAATTCCTGATCTGACCTATTATCGAGACCCTAAGAGGGAGGTGAAGCAGTCGATGGACTCTGTGATAGTGAAGGTGTATACTCCTAGGTGGAACAGGCTTGTGGGGAATGACAGTTTATGAGTAGTGGGCATAAGAAGGCTCCTGGAGAGAATCATTTTGGTTGCACTGTGCAGTTTCCTATAACCTCAGCCTAGTCTAAGAGTCCCTTGCTCTAGGTGGAGACTAGTCCCATCTCGGGGGTGACCCACTGCTGAGCGTGATAAGCAACGTGGTCTATGGCTGGGAGGTTTGTGGAAGGTATGCACGTAGTTGGTGGTGTTACTCTAGTTGAAAATATAAGTATCATTCTGTGCTTAATTTATATGTTATGCACGTCTGTGATGCTTGAATGTTATCATGTATTTCATTGTGTATATGAATTATTGTCTATTATATTTGAATTTGTATGGTAGTAGTAACTTTGTGTTATGTGTTTTATTTCGATTAAAATGCATGTTATATATCATATAAGTGTATATTCCGCGTGGTAGCATTACCCGATCTTCGTGTTGGCCGGGGATGTTACAATATGGTATCAGAGCATGGTTTCAACAATAAGCCTGGATGGGATATGTTAGTGGTAGTTGAAGCAAACTTTTTGGAAAAGAATTGTTGTCGGAATGGACAAAATTCAAGTTCAGAGCCAAGGTTTCAAACATTGATCCTGAATGGGCTGGATAAGTGGTCATTGGACCCAAGGTTTCAAGAGGAAATTGTGTCTGGAGGACCAATTTCGAACCTCAAAACCTTCCTGAGTTCCAATAAGTTACCTTGGTCATGTTACGAAGCTCAGGAGGAGTAGTGGTGTCGTAAAACCATGATAAAAGTGGTATCGGGCCACAGAGTAATGTGGACCTTAGGATATGTTCAAGAGAAGGAAGATCCTTCACGACCGTTAGATCTGGTAATGTTGCGAGGTAGTTAGCCGTGAATTCCTTTGGAAATCCATATAGTAATAGAGTTTGTTCTACGCCGTAGGATCTGTTTGGAAGGAATGGAAATCCCTTACGATTGCTAGATCTGGGGAAGGTGTAGAGGAGTTAAACTGGAAACCCTTCGGACTTCATGACTTCAGTGAAGTCTGATGCCAGAAACAAGAGAAGGGTCAAAGCCCAAAGCTCCGAAATGGATATACACTGTAGATCTAGAGAGGAGAGCTCGACCATTGGATCAATCCAATGTTAAAAGGTCAAATGTAGTAGTGAAGGGCGAAAGCTCTCGATGATCCAAAGTAGTGATTCATGATGACGTCACTTGTATGGGCATGGACACATGGGATGTGTGCCATGTGTCAGTGGGTTTCGAACCCATGGAAGATTGAAATTCCATATGGGACATGACCTGTGATACCCATCTGATTGGGCCACCATTTAGCCAATAGTATTCTGCCATGTGGCATCCTATATGAGCAAGGTTAGTGGGGCCCAAGGTTACATAATGAAGTTAAAGGTCGGAGCACCCACACTGGCATTGATCAAGATACATTAGGATCGACGGCTAGAAGGCATTGCAGGGACCCAAGTTGCACGAAAGTTAATTATCCAAGGTGGTCTCCCAATCAAAACCACGGTTTCATCGTGGAGTTACATGTCAGTGTCAGAAGGATTGTCAGATGAAAGGCAGGTTACTCCAATCCGTCGTTGCATGCCCCTGCAATTGGGAGAGTGCTCAACGATGTGATGTAATGACGTCACCAAAGGTGATTCAGAATGTTCAGATATTAACAGTTCGGATGTGTGGATGCAAGATCCTCTGATGATCTGTCCCCAAGACTCGGGACTCAGACACCTAAATTTCCATAGTGAGTGTCATCCGTTGGATGTTAGGTAGACGTGGACTGATGATTTTCCCTACTTCGCAAGTTCGGTAATCTGGAACTCTGAGAGATTGTTGTGTGGTGCTTTGAAAACTTCTGAAGTCGAAGGCCCAAGTAAGCACCTAGTAATCTAGCGCTTGGTCATGGACCATGATCACATGGATTGGGGACTGAGAGAAAGGGGATAGTGCCCGAAAATGATTACAGAGCAAGAAGAGCTCGGGAAGAAAATGAAATCTGAACGTTTTCTTAAATCATATTGGTTTGAATGTGTAAACTGGTGAAGTATTGATTAAGTTTCAATTTTTTCTCTTCTTTGAGTTTTCGAGTGCAAGCAGTGAACATTGTCCGCAAGGACTGCATTGACAGAGGTAAGTTAACCTCAGAGAAGCTCAGGAGGGATATCGTTGAACCTTCATCAACAGAAGTGATCCGGATGGATATAGGAAACATCAAAGAAGTTTCAGAAGTGTCCCAGAATGCACAGAAGCAACCCAAGACGCTCATAATGGCTTCAATGAACAACAAAAGGGAAAAAATAAAAGTTCCCAAAATTCAATTGAAATAGAATTATCACGAAGAGAACATCGTAAACTTTCCAACAGTGCAAATTGCTCAGCAAGGATGAGTCAGCATCCGTACGACCTATGTGGCAATCACAGAGAGTGACATGTGTCATTATGACATCAGCATGACGTCAGCATGCCACGTGGTAGTACCAGAGGCTGCCATGTGTCACTTGAATTTGGCCTTTTTAGGGTGCCACGTGGACCAGTGAAAAAGTGCCATGTGGCACCCCAGGTGATGCAACGTGGCACCACACAGAAGGTGCCACGTGTCCAGCGTGACATCAACATGTACATGTGGGTGAATAAATGGAGGCCACATGGCCCAATGGGGAGGCACCACGTGGCACCCTCAAAAAGTACAAGGAGGCTCAGCGACCGAATTTTGAAAAAAAATATATATTAAAATGGACCGCCAAATCTGGGGTGGTTCCACCATATTTGGAGGCTCATTCAACCAACTGCTATATTTAGTGGCAGCTAACTATGCACTAGATATAGTTATCATCTCCACCAAATTTGCCTCCATTTTAGTGGAAGTTCCACTATATTTAGCTGATTCCGCCAGTTTAGTGGCCGCATGCCAAATTTAGCGGGGGCGCATGCCAAAACGGTTTTAACTTTTCACCAAAATGGGGAGGCCAGTGGGATTCAACCACGGGAACTCCTCCAATCAACGTACTAAACTTAGCTCCGCCAACCATTTGGCCAACGACCTCATCAATTCTCAACTGCCTGAGAATTTGTATAAGAAGGGCATTCCGGTTCAGAGTTTGAATAGGCAGGCAAAAAACTTCGAGCATGGGATTGAAGCACACCCGTATGACCTAGTATGGACTGTATGACTTGGTACGGACCCGTACCAATTGTACGTATTTTGGCACACAAATCCAGGTGAAGGTGCCTCTTGGGTCCGAAAGTGCCCGACTCAGATTGAGGCATGGAGACAATCATTTTTAGGTAAAATGGCACCATGAACATAGTGGTGGTGTTAGTTTTCTGATATGAGAAAAACTTCAGCAAATTAATTCCAAAATGAGTCATTTATTTCAAAGGCAGTGGCATGGTAATCGAGGCAAAGGTGTCTCTTGGGCCTGAAAGTGTCTGACTCGGATGGAGATGATTTGACGATTTTGGGTAATTTGAAAACACAAAATTAATGACAAGGTCTGTTTTTGCATCATAGCTTCAAATAAACAAGCTAATATATTAATAATCCAATGTAAGCATGCTTTTCATTATGTTGTTTTGTCATTAAATGTTGCAGCATAACATGTGTGTTATAGGTCTTAAGGAGCAGAGAGAGGCTGCAGCAAGGTAGAAATATCAACTTATTCCTTCTAACAAATTGTTTATTATCTTATTTCACATCAAATCAATCAGTTATATGTGACAGAGAAATTGTGGCACTTGCATGACAAGTGGCCAACGAAGCAGTTCTGATTCTTGTGGGTTTTGGGATCTTTTGTGTTGGCTGCATATTTATGTTTTGGATCTGAGCAACAGATCTAAGGATTTTGATGGCTTCATGTTGATGGGGGTCATATTTTATTCTTCATCTTTTTATGTATTGAGTATGTGGGAATGATGTCCATGTCAGCATCATGGATGTCTCATTAGTAGAACTTGTGAAGCTGATACATTCATGATCACATTCTGATCTCTTATTCCCATCATCGAAGAGGGAATTTGGCCTTACAATTTGTAAAGGAGAGACATCATTACATCGATAAGAATAAAGTGGTCAAGCTTTGGACCATGAGCCAAAGAGGTAGCCCATTGCAAGGGTGAACTCCGTTATCAAGTGAAGTGTCTTATCCATTATATGTGTTATGTTCTTATGTTGTTTTTCCATGAATTTTCGCACTTAGGATGTTAAAAGAAAGAATGACATATTGCACATAAGGAAGACTAAAGAGGTTTTCATTCACTTCGAATTTAAGAACATAGACTTTAACTTTACCTTTAATTGCAAACCGCTCAAGAAAAACAATCTATTACTGACCCTTTTGAAGGAGTGACATAATTAACCAATTATTGGAAACTTATCACTCCTGAGTTCAGATCAAGAAGTGAAAGGAGTGCACAGGAAGAACTCCGTGTTGATTTTAGAGAGAGATAGTGTCACTGAGAACTATGTAGGTCTCTGCTAGGTGGGAATCGAGCAAGTGCAAGTGTGCACAGAGAGAACTCTTTTTCGAGTTCAGGGAGAAGATTATCAGAGGAAGATACTCACAAAGCTGTTGAACACTCTGTAGAAAATGTTCAGCAAGGTGTGATTTGAGTAGAAGGTTTTCAGGGGGGCACGGAGTTTTCCTTTGAAAGGAAACAGAAGGGTCGAGACCCTTAAGAGAGTGAGTAAATCGAAAAGCTCATAAGAGATAATGTAAGGAGTGTGTGCGAGACTGAATCATTCTAAGTCCTAAAGCTCAGAAGAGATAAATCTTACGAGAGTGAAGATAAGTTCAGGGAGGCAGACTCGCAGGAGAAAGTTCAAAGGCCAAAGCCTTTGAAAACTGACTAAATCTTCCAAGGCGGAAGAAGTCAAAAGATCAAGAGGGGGAGCGACAAAATTTGTCATATCGGTTGTGGGGAGGAGCCTGGACCATTAGATCAGCATCCATAAGAACAAAGGAAGCGTAGAGGAGAGGAACATATCCCATCTATTGGATTTGAGCACGAAGGACCATCAACCATTGGATCCAGAGGTAAGCGCATGCGAATTAACCCTTGTGTGTGCAGGAGAAGTGGACTTGTCAAAGTCCCAAAGTCCCAAAGTGATTTGGGACCATCCATCGTCAAGGAGGATAGGTGGTGTAAGATCCACAACTTTGGAAGTTTTTGGACAAGGAGGAGGAGAAACAACCGAAGTAAATCTTGGTCGTTGATCTGAAAGTGGACGCGTGGCGCCAGATCTAGAACTCCGGGTATGGAGCACTCTGGAGGAAAGCAGAGGATGAACGCGTTGAAGTACCAAAGGAGATATCGATCGTTGATAGAGGAGGAGGTCAAAGGACCATTGATCTGGTATTGGTCGAAAAGAGCTGAAGTTCCGAAGAGAATCAGGGTCATTGATTTGGAGAGGACGTGTGGCAGAAGATCTGTCACTCCGGGGAAATTCACTCTGGAGATTTGTGTGTGTGGAGACGTGAGAACTCCCGAAGGCCGGAGAGTCGGAGTTAATTAGAGCCATCCGATTTTTTAGGAAAGGTGTCATTAGATCTTCCACTTAAGAAGATTTTCACATGGAGAAAAGGAGATAGTTAAGAGTTGAACCTCTTGAGGGCCGGAGATCCAGAATCAACTGTAGCCATTGATTTGGAAGGGAGTTACGTGTCGACAGATCATGTAGATATGGGATCGCGTGTGGAAGGAGTAAAGAAGGTATAAAAGAGGCTATAGATAGAAGTCGTTGATCATGGATCATTGCCAAGGGATTGGAGATCGACAGATGAGATGGATTTTAGGGCCAGAACTTGCTCGGATGTTAAAAGTATGAGAGTGGGCCACAATTTATACCATGGTTTTAAAACAGTGATGCGTGGAAGCTCGAGGTGAATTGCAGGGAGAAAAGTGGGTTGGCCTAAAACCACTCTTGCTCATGCCTACAATCACAGTTTTCCATGAGGTCATAGCCCAAAGTCATATGAAGGAAAGGGATAATGAAAAAGGGGCTAGCACCTGAAACTTGGAGTTTTGTGTAATGTCCCTTTCCAAATAGGAGCTCCAGAAAAGGAGGTTTAATGGTCTAAACCACCCCGGTAGACTATAGTTAGGGCCAAAGAGGAGTAAACAAGGTTACTAGAGGTCACTCTAGTCACAGGTGTTATATTCAGAAAGTGACATTGAGCTAACAAGGGTTAAAAACCCTTTTAAGTCATTATGAGCTAAAAATAGAAGTCAACAGTGAATTAGGGTTTCAGTAGTGATTTAGGGTTTCAACATGATTTAGGGTTTTGGAAAGATATAAAGGAAGGGTCAACGACCTAATTCATCATTATGCAGATTATGACTTTTCATTGAGGAGAAGAGGCGCATCTCAGGAGAGATAGTTCAGTGTATTCTAGGAGGAAGACACCAGTTGGTTGATTTCGGTGTTGAAAGACACACCCTAGTCACCAGGAAGATCATCCAGGTCTTCCATCATTCTTCATTGATTCTGTAGTGCTCCCATATTCCGAGTATTATCTTTTAGTTGCTTATTTGTNCCTTTGTCGTGTTTATTATTTGTATGATCATTTATATGTTGTAAACCTTTGATCCTACACACACATTAGCAGCGTTTCCTAGACTAGCCAAGTCAGGAACATTACATTTTGGAAGCGCGCATGAATAAGCCTATAGGTCTATGAGGACCTGGGCCTAAAGGAGAAAAGGGGGCCTGTGTATAATTTTTTTGGGTTCAATCACGAGCTGAAAGAGTCAATTCGACTTAGAATATTGAAATATCCTTTGACTGGGAGGTCAGCAGACCTCGCTGAGGTAGGGGGACTGCGTCGAAATTTCTCAGCGAATTAATAGTCATGTACAATGACTACAATGAGAGCACAAGAAGATTCAGGAATACAGGAAGAATCAAAGACTTCTGGGTTCAACAAGGAAAATTTTTATAGGGAGAAAGAAGTTGCTACAATTTTTGTGGTAGCAAGTATGTTATGGCTTGTTGGGTCAGCCAGATGAAAGAATTCTTGCATGTTTGCAAGTGTTGGTGATGTTGTTTCATATGGAGAGAAGAAACAGAGAGCTAAAGTGTTGGTTATAAGTTTGATAAAAGAAGCATGAAATCTTCTACTTCCATCAGACTTTCAGGTAGTATAAAATTTATTAATGGCAATCATGCAAGTATAAGTTTTTATTACTCTTTTTGCATAATTGTTGAAAGGAAATTTAGGTAAGAATTTCCTCATCCAGAGTTATTTTATAAAATCATGTGATTATATTATTGAGTGCATACCACTGGATGTTGTAAAGGCTGGAGTCTTGTATTAATTCAAATCTTTTAGCTTATGAATGCACACACTGACATAATAGAATGTCATGTTAATTTGGTTATGGGGCAATAGCCAAAGAATTAAAAGATAAGAACTTGTTATAGGAATGAATGCTAGTAAGCTAGTCATGTATGAGACCGGGACATGGTTGGATATGGCAAGGTATGGATATGGAAAGGTTATGAGCCACACATGTACTAAAAGGTTCCTACCTTTAAATAAAACTTGGACTGCAACCTTTTTGCTAACACTAATGAACACCACAGGAATATGTTCTTGGTATAGTGTTTGGGTCGAAAAGGAAGGCATCCAATTAATTGGTAAGACAATAGAAAGTGTGTGGAGAATGTGTCAACACATTGGCCAGAATTCCAACTTATGGATGGTGAGATACATGACTGAGATGAAGAGCATTATGTAATTCAATGCAAGGTGCACTTAATAAGCATGCATTGAGAATTGCACTCATGCATAGTAAGTGATAGAATTGTATATTAAAAACAATAGTTGAATGAGTTTTTTAAGTGCATGCATATATATTATTGCATTGAAATAATTTTTACTAACAACTGAAATGTTGTTAACAAATGAAATTGAGGACATTTTGGGGAGGTGCTAGACATTGCAACAGGAAATTTGCAAGTCAAGTAGTCACATGAGCATTGACTATAGAAAATTTTCTTGTTCAGAAAAACAAGTAATGAAATTATAGATATTATTGTGAACATGCATAAGCATAGAATGACGAGTCATTCTAGTTTATTAAATTGTTGGGAAATTGTGACTGAATTGCTAGGTGCAGGAAATTCTAAGATCATTGCATAATATTTTTTACATATTTCAATTGAATATGATGTACAAAAAATACTAACAATTTGTTGGTTGTATGTAAAATGGAGCATTACAAGAAAAATGGTATGAAGTTTGGTGCTTGTGGAAAACCACAAGGATGGTTGCATTCATAATATGGAAACAAACAAGATGAGTTATGAAATGGAATTTCATGTTTTGGAGAAAAAGTTGAATTCCTTTTTGAAATAATTGGAGTTCCTAAATGAATTATTTTATGTTTCCTCATGATAACTGCATGTGGGCGATGCAGTTGAGATGATATTGATTAAAGTGAAATGTTTACTACAAAGAGTAGCTCAGAAAGATGTTGATTGGAGACCTTTGAGGGCAGTTGGAACTCCTTGAGCCACGGTGCTCTAAGACTTCTGGTCCGACCTGTTGCTGAAGCCCAAGGAAAGGGAGGTGTAACAACCAATGGACTGTGTGACAGTGAAGGTGTACACTCTTGGGGTGGGACATGCATGTGGGGAGGAGAGACCATTAGTTGGAGTGTTGCTGAGGTTTGGGACCTTGGTCTAGACCATGTTGATGTGGAAGGTCTTCTCAATCAAAAGATAAGTATCAATTCTCTATTTATTGTATGTTGTGTATGTTGTATAGAGGTTATAATGTTATTAGAATTGCCTCTATATACATATATATACATTTCATATATGCTTGCATTACCTGCATCCATCACTGTACATAATGTGTTTCATGTTTCATTGCTTAAAAAATATATACCTAATGCTAATCATGTTATTGATTGAAATTTGATTTAGGTAGAGAAAGAAGGCGTCTTGCAAGTGCATCCTGTGCGCATATTGGACTGGAAGAGAAAACAACTCTGGAATCAAGCCATAGGGCTTGTAAAGGTCCAGTGGACCTAGTACGGTCCTGAGGACGTGACATGGGAATATGAGGATGCTATGCAGGCAGAATACCCATATATTTTTTAATATTTTGAAATCTTATCGATGTTGTGTAAAGAGTTGCACTGAGTACATTGCAAAAATAAGGAGAGGGGATTGTAATACACCAAGGACGTGCCCTAGTAATATTATGTAGTGTAATCATGTTTATAGGCTGGTGAGCCAAGTGTATATAAGATGGTAGGATTATGTGTTTATTAGGCCAGAGAGCCTAGGTGTTAAAAGCCGGGAGCTTGTTTTGTATATGTAATTATGAAAAATCATTAATAAAATATAAACATCACTGCATGTAGACCGACCACGAAGAAAGAGTGATGGGAGACTAAGATTCCACAAGGTGGGTAAGAGAAAGAGATCTGAAAGGTGGGAAAGAGGAGCTAAGATTAGGGGCTTTAGTCCTTGAGAATAATAATTTATTATTATTCCAAAGCTATGTAAAAGACATGCTTTTATCCTAAGTCCTGAGAGAGACAACGTATGCAAAAGGAAACACATGCAGCTCCAGGAAGACAAGCGTCGACCTGGGTGCATGCAGTTAAAGCTGAATAATTCAGCTATGTTGGGGTTCGCTCTTTCATTATGTCATCCTCCGCTTGAGTTCACGGGGATCTGGGGCATCTGAACCATTTTTCCTCTGTGTTTGTCTCTTCATACCCGCGCACGGTGAGAACACGTGGATTGAGCCACGTCTTCTTTGAAGCCCGAGCATCCCGTATTTATCTGTGTCATGTTGTGTCATAACTGTTGGTTGTTGTGGCCACGTAGATCCTTGACTAAGTGTGGCTTGTTGCCATCGTTTGTTCCTTGCAGAGCTAAGTTCGTACCTTAACCATTTTGGGTTGTTTCCTTATGTTTTCCTGAGTTGTATTGACCAGTGGTTGTTGTCCTCACCTTGCAGGAATTGAGTTGAACTGGTTGAAGAAGCGGGTTGTCAAGCCTGTGGTAGAAGAGGCAGGTTGCCAGGCCTATGGGAAGCTCTCTCTAGGTGAGATAGTTTTCTGGGAAGTGGTTTTCTCCCAGAGAGAGTCCAGCACCAGCTACGGAGCTCTGAGAATTCATGATCCGGTTTGTTACCAAGACGCTAAGAGGGAGGTGAAACAGTCGATGGACTGTGTGACAGTGAAGGTGTATACTCCCAGGTGGAACAAGCATGTGGGTAATGAGAGTCCGTGAATAATGGGCGTAAGAAGGCTCCTAGTGAGAGAGTTTGTTAGGAAGTGGTTTTCTCCCAGAGAGTGTCCAACACCAGCTATGGAGATCTATGAATTATTGATCTGGCCTATTGTCGAGACCCTGAGAGGGAGGTGAAGCAGCCAATGGATTGTGTGACAGAGAAGGTGTATACTCCCGGGTGGAACAAGCTTGTGGGGAATGAGAGTCCATGAGTAGTGGGCGTAAGAAGGCTCCCGGAGAGAATCCTTTTGGTTGCACTGTGGAGTTTCCTGTAACCTGAGCCTAGTCTAGGACTCCCTTGCCCTGGGTAGATCTTAGTCCCAGCTTGGAGGTGACCCACTGTTGAGTGTTATGAGCATCGTGGTCTATGGCTGGGAGGTTCGTGGAAGGTATGAATGTAGTTGGTGGTGTTACTCTAATTGAAAAGATAAGTATCAGTCTGTTTTTAATTTATATATGTTATGCATATCTGTGATGCTTGAATGTTATCATGTATTTCGTTGCGTATATGAATTATTTTCTATTACATTTGAATCTGTATGGTAGTAGTAACTCTTTGTTATGTGTTTTATTTCGATTAAAATGCATGTTATATATCATATAAGTGTATATTCCATGTGGTAGCATTACCCGGTCTCTGTGTTGGCCGGGGATGTTACATCATTCCTTTGGAGAGGAAAAATACCAAAAAGATGAAACAATAATTTTGAATTAAAATTTTGTTTATTATATTTTCTATATGATGTATGCTAGCTAACATAACCACTTACCTTGTTTCTAAATTACAATAAAACTAATTTTGATATAGAGGTCTCAATTATTCTAATGAAAATTAAACTCTAATCCATAAATAATTTCATGATATATGAATAGGTGCACATAAGTTTTATTGTGAACTAATCTTCAAAATCAATGTGTTTTTACAATTTTAAATTAAATGTGAACTAAAAACTTAAAATTTAACAAATTCAAAAGCAACCAATATATAAGAATCTTTTAATTTTGATATAAAGATCTCAATTATTCTAATGAAAATTAGACTCTAATCCATAAATAATTTCATGATATATGAATAGGTGCACATAAGTTTTATTGTGAACTAATCTCTGAAATTAATATGTTTTTACAATTTTAAATTAAATGTGAATTAAAAACTTAAAATTTAACAAATTCAAAAGCAACCAATATATAAGAATCTTTTTGAAATAATGCATGCTATATTTTTCAAACCAATAAATAAGAATCTTTTTGAAATAATAATGTTATATTTTTCAAAAAGAAGGAAAACAAATGTTACAACAAGATTATTTTTTTGACTATATAGAAATATAAGACATGTTTTTTCCACATCTACAATTTTATGTGATATCACCTTTACTTTTATACTTATAAAATATATAGTATAAATTAACTGCACATATCTCAATACTTTCAATGAATACTTTTTTTTAGGCCCATAATATTTGAAAGCTTGATATGTAGATTAGAATACTTTCATTGAATATTTTTTTTAAGCCCATAATATCTGAAAGCTTGATATGTAGATTATGTTTAAAGTAATACATGTTATATTTTTTATTTTTTTTTAAAAGAAGAAAAACAAATGCTACAAACCCAACTAGATTATTTCTTTGACCATATAGAAATAATAAGATCATATAGAAATAATAAGATGATATGTAGACATTTTAGAAACAATTGCCATACTTAGACTCACAAGAAGGTATTGGCAATCCCCTCTCCAATTAGGTGACAAAACTTTTTATACAAGGAACAAACTTTCATCCACTAAAATTTGGTTTCCACTATGTAGCTACAATGATTGAAGCAAGGGAAAAATAGGCCATTCTGCATGACCAACAAATTTAAAGGTTAGTATGTCCTTTTCATTCTCTTTGGAATGATTTTTATGATGCGTCAATTAAAATAATATGAATCATAAAATCAATTTTTCAAACTTACTTATTATATTTAAATATGAGGACAAGAAGCTACCATGTAGATGATTTCCCCCTTTAGAAACAAGTAGGGTTCAAAGTGTATATGTAACTCCACACTTCTTCGGAATGACTTTTATGATGTATCAATTAAAATCATAAAATGAATTTTGCAAACTTATTATATTTAAATGTGAGTACAAGAAGCTACAATGTAGATGTTTTCTCCCCTTTAGAAACAAGTAGGGTTCAAAGTGTATACGTAACTCCACACTTAAATGTTTGAGAAAGATGTTGGTAGTAATGATCAGACTTATAGGAAAACCTTTTTAATTGTCTAAGACTTTTTAGAATGTAATTCAATAATTAATAATTGGAAGATTCGTGGTAGTTTTAGCATCAAAATAGTTATTCAACTACATTATTCTTTTGACATGAAAATTTTCAAATGGCTCTAAAAGAGAATAAATGTATGTGTGCGTGCATTTTTTTTTTACTAAAACGGTGTTTAAAAGCATTGAACGATTCTTAGAAATACACAAGACACATGAGTCTAACTGTGTTATTTTGCAAATCTTTATCATACGACCCAAAATATGTATCCCAAAATCCAAAATAAAACTCCGCGATATCGGAATCAAACATGCATGCATCGGTTATAGGTAAAACTAATAAATGTCAAGCACTGGAATAGTGCATAACAAAAATATCGAAACATTGTTCTAAGAACTTCTAGCTACTTTCATTCTAGAACTTAACAAGAAAGAGTCTCACTCGCAAAGGCCAATTGTTTACCAAGTGGACAAGAGTTATGGGATTGCATTTATCGGTAAGGGTTAAAATGTTGTAAGATCATAATATTCAAGATTTAACATATAAAACACCTATGTACATAAGAGATGAAACATAAGATCATTCTAGAGATGTAAGGTTCTTTTTATCGAGAAGAAAGACTCCAAGAGATTTCTTATCAATATTTGGCATAATACAAATTGGAACGGATATAACATTTTTTATTATTTTATTTTGAACAAACTAGATCTAAAGATTTGACCTCCACATTTCACCTCTGAGAGAGCTATCATAATATTAACAATTTTTTTTTGTTGGCACATAGGTAATTGTCATCCTAATGTTTTTAACCAATTGATACTTAAGCTCGTGACCAAACTTGAATAATGAGATCATAATCAAAGAATCTACAAGGACAAAATTAATTATGTCAATATGCATATACCTATTGGAAATGGGCAAATTTAATGGGATTTTAATCACATATGGGATTTTAATGTACATGATTTCATATGCTTTGAATATTTTTCATCGTCACAATAAATGAAGTACTGTGATTTCAACCATTAGCTTTATTGCATGACAAAACATGTCCTTACGTCATTAAAAATGGCGAGTGATTAGCATAATAATGGTTGATCCAGTTATTAATTCCCACTTTAGATTTAGGTTTTTTAATGCGTTTAAGGTTTTTACAGTTCATCAGGTGGGGTGATTGGGGCACCATCAACTTCCCCTTCTTTACCAAGTGGTGCATAGAGCATATTATCCTTTCGTTTATTTACCAGGTCATAAGGCCCACAATTATTATGCCAACGCTACATTCCAATACATGTTAGGGTAAATTGGAGAACAATATCCCAATAACTCCGAACAAAAGAAGGAATATGCAACACAATAAATTTGTAGTGAATTACCCCATAAGACATTCAAATGATAATCACCTATTCGTCTTTGTACACCATCTTCATCGAAACATCAATGGTTAAAGTCACATGTCTATGGAAGATGTCATAGATTTTCTTCACCTTTACACGTTCAAAGATTTGGAGTTGCTCTATGGATAGCCTTATGCTCATACGTAGAACCAAACCGATCAATGATTTTTGCAGGAACGATTTGAAAGACAATTGTGCGATATAGACTAGAGCCATGATAGGTTTTGGCCTATGGAGGAAATTAAAAATAAAAGGCTAAAATGTATGTAGTACCATAAGTCATTGCACAATGAGTAATGAACATATATAGAGCTTCTTATATTGTACATTTTTGTCATACAGATTCTTTTCTTTTCTTATGCAACATTTTATCTGGTTGTACTTGAGCTTTTCCATTAATGAATTTTTTTTTTTTTTTTTGTTTATTTGGGACCGCGTTTTGAATGAGATTTTTCAAAGTGCCAAGACTTAGTACTAGGTGAAAAGCAGAAATGGATGTTTGGTGAAAAATGGTGGGTTGAAGACTTAGTAGTCATGCACTTCTAGAAATCGGCGTTGTGATTTTCAAAGCGATAAAAATGATTCTTCATAGTGTTTTTTTTCTTTAACAACCATTTTCTCATAATGATATTTTTCTATGTTGTCATGTATTGATCTTTTTTATTTTCTTTTGCAACCTTTTGTGTGGCTTTGAGATGGAGTAATGAAGTTGAATAAATACTCTCGTAGGGGGAGCATGATCATTGTCAATAACTTTAGGGTTTGTAGGGAGAGTTTGTGAGGTGAAGTCAAAAAATACTCTTAATATCATCCATTTTCTCATATTGATCTTTTTCCATTTTGTCTCATCTTTTTCTTTTCTTTTTCCATTTTGTTAGATATATCTTTTTCTTTTCTTCCCCAATATTTTATGTGGTTTTGCATGTTTTTGTGGTGGAGCTGTGAAGCTGAATAAATACTCTCTTTGGAGCATGATGAATCTCAAGAGATATAGGGTTTTTGGAGAGTTTTTGAACATACTAATAAATATTCCCTTAACATATTTTTATAGTCAACTTAAAATCAAGTAATATATAACAAATTAAACATTAAGGTTTCTAGCTAGGGTTGATATTACTTTCAAAGATATTAGTTAAGATGTCATCATAATAATGGAACAGATGTAATATTTCTTTACCATTTCCATTATAAACACTATATTAAGAAACTAATTAGCATTATCCTAAAGATATTACTTTTAAGGTTAAGACGTGAAGGTTCAAAGTTTCCTTTCCTTTTAAAGTTAAGATTTGAAGGTATGGGTTGTATGTAATAGTTGGTAAACAATATTTTTGTTGGAATTTGATGAAATAAAAAAAAATAGAGTGATGATATAGTTTCAATTTATTGGAAATGTGGAAAATAATATTGATCCACTTATATTATCCACTTTATTAATATGGTTGTGCTAGTTACATCAAGTTGTGTTTAGGTATTAGTGAAGAGAACATCATTCTAAAGAAGTTTAAAGATGTTAGGTATTTCCATACTGGTTTAACTTACTAGAAAATAAATTCCAAGCCAATATTAAAGCCTCTTAACACTTCGAAAAAGTTGCAACCTTAACAAGTGTTGCATGGCAACATAGTCGCCGCCAGGTTGGAATGGGAGTAAATGTGTGGGTTGCAAGTTGCAGTACATGTGGTATCCATGCAAAATTTAGTATTCCCGAATTAGTTTTATTTGAAATTTATAAAAAAATATTAATGTTTGGTACATCAACGAATGTTCCTAGTATCTAAGTTTGATAGTACATGAAATATTTAATACATAACCCATGTAACCCAACAATTACAGAGTCGCGGGTTCACATTTTTCATTTTTCATGTCCAGCCTGTTCTGTGATATACATTTTGCACCTAACAATTTCATCATATACATGAGACTGAGTAATTTATAGAATATTATAGCATTATATAAATTACTATAAATCTTGGTACAATGTTATCATATTCTATAAATTACTCAGTCTCATGTGATGATGATGATGTTGATTAACGTGCACTAAGACCTAATTGGTCTATCGGACCTTAAGAGGGTAAGTGATTACTTGTGATTCTTTAGAATTTTGTTTATGTGCTCGAAAAACATTAAGAGAAGCTTTCCAAGATCGTCATACTTTTGTTGAGTTAAGAGGTTAGGAAGGTTGGTAGTGTGATCAATATTTTTCAAATGAGATCTAATATGAGTATAGGCTGGAAAATCTAAGAGAAAGTGATTTTCATCTTCAACCTTCTTAGTGTCACAAAGGTGACACACTCTTTCATCCCATGCCGTTTTAGGAATTGACCAATGCCCAGTTTCACTATGGAGCTCGTGAGAATTTGTTCTTATCTTAGCAATGCTTATTTTTTTCTTTACACTTGGCAAAACAGATAGATAATTTTGATCTTCTAGATTAGGGTTGATTACATCTTCATTTGGGAAAATAGATAGATAATTTAGATTAGGGTTGATTACATCTTTATAATACCTCTTAATTTTATTTTCTCCCTCTAACCTTTATCAATGCTCTACATTTTTCCTTAAATTTTGATTTGAGGCTCATTAATAGCATCTCTTTATTCCCAGAAAAATGGCTCTTCCATGATTCCAACAGTTTGAGCCAAGATCGGGCATCTTTATGCCATCCTCGCTTGAGTCGATGGTGGTTATGACTTGATTTGGAAACAATTTTAGGTAGCCTCTTGTCTTCCATATTGTTTAACTTGTTCTTATACATTAGGTATCTAGTCATAGCCATGCTTTCAATGGGGGAGACGCTTGTTTCTACGAGGAGGATGGGATAGGGTGTATTTCAAAATTGTTGGGTGAAAAATGTATAAAAAATGTGAACATGCGACTCCGTTAACCCACTACTCCGTAATTGTTGGGTGCAAAATGTATATGACGGAAGTGTTAGGTGCAAAATGTATATCACGGAACAAGCTGGACATGAAAAATGAAAATTAAAAATAAATTTTACCTTTATTATCATAAACAAAATCAAAATTCCAAAATTCCAAATTTACATTTAAAAAAGTTATAAATAATATTGAATAAAATTTAAATATTTGTTTACACTATTCATTAAGTAAAAAAGTGTTATAGCATTATATAAATTACTATAATCTTGGTACAATGTTATAATATTCTATCAATTACTAGTCTCGTGCATATGACGGTATTGTTGGGTGCAAAATGTATATGAGGGAAGTGTTGGTGCAAAATATATATCACATGAAAAATGAAAATTAAAAATAAATTTCACCTTTATTATCATAAACAAAATAAAAATTCCAAATTTTCAATTTTACATTTAAAAAAGTTAAAAATGATATTGAATAAAATTTAAATATTTGTTTATACTATTCATTAACTAAAAAATGTTACAGCATTATATAAATTACTACAAATCTTGATACAATGTTATAATATTCTATAAATTGCAATGTTATAATATTCTATAAATTACTCAGTCTCTTGTTGGGTGCAAAATGTATATGAAAGAAGTGTTGGGTGCAAAATGTATATCACGAAACAAGATGGACATGAAAAATTAAACATCGTAATTGTTGGGTGCAAAATGTATATGGCGTAAGTGTTGGGTGCAAACAGTATATCATAGAACAAGATGGACATGAAAAATGAAAAATAAAAATAAATTTCACCTTTATTATCATAAACAAAATCAAAATTCCAAAATTCCAAATTTACATTTAAAAAGGTTAAAACTAATATTGAATAAATTTTAAATAATTGTTTATACTATTCATTAAGTAAAAAGTGTTATAGCTTTATATAAATTACTATAAATCTTGGTACAATGTTATAATATTCTATAAATTATTGAGTCTCATCTATATGAAGGAATTGTTGGGTGCAAAATGTATATGACGAAAGTGTTGGGTGCAAAATGTATATCACTAAACAAGCTGGACATGAAAAATGAAAAATGTGAACCCATGACTCCGCCAACCCACCACTCCGTAATTGTTGGGTGCAAAATGTATATGAATGAAATGTTGGGTGCAAAATGTATATCACGGAACAAGCTGTACATAAAAAATTAAAATTAAAAATAAATTTCACCTTTTTTATTATAAAGAAAATCAAAATTCCAAAATTCCAAATTTACATTTAAAAACCTTCAAAATAATATTGAATAAAATTTAAATATTTGTTTATACTATTCATTAAGTAAAACATGTTATAGCATTATATAAATTACTATAAATCTTGGTACAATGTTATAATATTCTATAAATTACTCAGTCTCTTGTATATTGCGGAATTGTTGGGTGCAAAATGTATATGACGGAAGTGTTGGGTGCAAAATGTATATCATGGAACAACTCGACATGAAAAATGAAATATGTGAACCCGCTCCTCCACCAACCTTTGGGTGCAAAAAGTATATCAGACAACAAACTCGACATGAAAAATGAAAAATAAAAATAAATTTCATCTTTATTATCTTAAACAAAATCAAAATTTCAAAATTTTCAAAATTTACATTTAAAATTGTTAAAAATAATATTGAATAAAATTTAAATAATCGTTTATATTATTCATTAAGTAAAAAGTGTTATAGCATTATATAAATTACTATAAATCTTGGTACAATGTTATAATATTCTATAAATTACTCAGTCTCATCTATATGATAGAATTGTTGGGTGCAAAATGTATATGAGGGGTGTTGGGTGCAAAATGTATATCATTGAACACGCTCGACATGAAAAATGAAAAATGTGAACCTGTGACTCCGCCAACCCTATATAATGGAAGTGTTGTGTGCAAAATGTATATCACGGAACAAGCTAGACATGAAAAATGAAAATTGAAAATAAATTTCACCGTTATTATCATAAACAAAATCAAAATTTCAAAATTTCAAATTTACATTTAAAAACATTAAAAAATATATTGAATAAAATTTAAATATTTGTTTATACTATTCATTAAGTAAAAAGTGTTATAGCTTTATATAAATTACTATAAATCTTGGTATAATGTTATTATATTCTATAAATTACAATGTTATAATATTCTATAAATTACTTAGTCCCATCTATATGATGAAATTGTTGGGTGCAAAATGTATATGACGGAAGTGTTGGGTGCAAAATGTATATCACTGAACAGGGTGGACATGAAAAATGAAACATGTGAACCAGCTACTCCGCCAAGACTCCGCCAACCCGGGACTCTGTAATTGTTGGGTGAAAAATGTATATGGTGAAAGTGTTGGGTGTAAAAAGTGTATCATGGAACAAGATGTACATGAAAAATGAAAATAAATAAAAAAATCAATTTTATTATCATAAACAAAATCAAAATTCCAAAATTCCAAATTTACATTTAAAAACGTTAAAAATAATATTGAATAATATTTAGATAATTGTTTATATTATTCATTAAGTAAAAAATGTTATAGCATTATATAAATTACTATAAATCTTGGTACAATGTTATAATATTCTATAAATTACTTAGTCTCATGTTGTTGGGTGCAAAATGTATATCACGGAACAAGATGAACATAAAAAATGAAAATTAAAAATAAATTTCACCTCTATTATCATAAACAAAATCAAAATTTCAAAATTCTAAATTTACATTTAAAAACGTTAAATAATATTGAATAAAATTTAAATATTTGTTTATACTATTCATTAAGTAAAAAGTGTTATAGCATTATATATATATATATATATATATATATATATATTAAATAGCGTATTCATTATTAATATGTGATAATGTTTTGTTAAATTTTATTCAATTAATTATTCAATTTTTTTTAAGGATGTCTGTTAGGTAAATATTTAAGGTTGTCATAAACATTTAAGGCTGTTAGAACCGTCCAAGGGCCTAGAGCTGTGTAAACATTTAAGAAAGAATGTGTGTGGAAGGCTTTGTACGTTAACTACTTAATAATAAAAAATAATAGGCATAGGCTAACATATAAAACATTGGGAATAGCGAAGCTAAGACCTCCAATGTGTTATCCAATCAGATCATGACATATATGGTACTTTTTATTATATAAAAATCAATGTTTTTTGTTCCCTGGTGCCAACATTAGATATTATGCAAATATTTGTGATCAAAAGACAAACTAATACTAGGTCAACGAATTATCGATCACTATAGTCCCTCTATGCCTATGGCAAGGACTAATATAATACCTGCATAATGTTTCAGTTAAACCTCAGATCTAGGCATATAATAATTCATTAAAACAAATAAAATGGAATCTGCAATAACTTTGCTGATCCAAAGTGAATCAACCATGCTAAAGGTTTGCTGGTCAAAGGATTTTAGTGTATATAATCAAAACGCATTTGATTCCTTGCAACCTACATCATTGCACCAATGAATATGACACACCTTTATATGTGTTATATCAACGGAGAATAGCTAGTCAATTAGGGTTTGACATTGACAGGCAATAAGCCACCAGACTTTGAGCTATATTAACATGATAAATTGAACAGACCCCAAATTAAAATGGGAAAAACAGACCCCTAATTCGAGCGGTAGTAGAAGCACAAGGAAGAACAATTAAGTAACTTTGTATTCAACGAAGTCTGACGCATAACTCAAACTCGCTTTTTCACTATCACTCAAATTCCAACATTTTGGCTTCCAAAATATAAAAAACGCTAGTTCCCCGCATATATCACATTAAAGCATTTTCCATTAGTTGACCCAGAAAACCTTGGATAGATTTCATGGGTATGGCCACTTGGGCTCATATATGTAAACCAATAAGCAAAAGCCCTAAAAAATGGAAACAGAGTTGAGCTGAGCTGAATAGCAGGAGCAAAATTGGAATCCAACACGGCATATAAGAAAAAGATGCAACATAGGCCGATGCAGCCTCTAGACAACAATATGAAGGAAACCCCGATCCATTTGGGCGATGGTCGTGTTCGAGGCAGAGGATGGATGACGAGTGAGCACTCCACAAGCACCTACGATCTTGTGGAACATATGCAATATCTGTATAAATGGGTCATGCAGGTCAAGGATCTTCCCATCAAGGAAATTTTGGAGGGCTATGACCCCTACATCGAGGTCTGCCTCGATAAATATAAGGGCACTACGAAGAAGAACTACGAGAAGAAAACAAACCTCGAACCTAATGGTACCGTATAGAGAACTGCAAGGGATCCAAGATCCCCAACGGGGAGATCATGCTCGCTATTTGGACGGGCACCCAAGCGGACAAGGTATTCCTAGAGGCCTGGCATTCTAACATAGTCACCGTTCATTCGGATGGCCTGGTGAATATCCACTCGATGGTATCTCTCTCCACGAAGTTGACTATGTTAGGGTTAATGTCATAAAGCTGCACCAACCAACATTCCACCTTTCCTGCCATTTAAATTTTATTTTTAATAAAAGATACATATTTTCCTAAAATTTATATCATAAAACTTTTCAAATCAAAGAGTTTTAATCAATCAAAATATATAAAAAATACAATTAAAAAATACAATTTTATTAACTTCATCCAACTTGTTTTATATTTTATTTATATTAGTACAATTTTATTAACTTCATCCAACTTGTTTTATATTTTATTTTTATTTTTAATAAAAGATACATATTCTCCTAAAATTTATATCATAAAACTTTTCATCCAACTTGTTTTATATTTTATTTTTATTTTTAATAAAAGATACATATTCTCCTAAAATTTATATCATAAAACTTTTCAAATCAAAGAGTTTTTAGTCAATCAAATATATAAAAAATTCAATTAAAAGGTATAATTTTATTAACTTTATCTAACTTTTATATTTTATAAAAAATTGTTTAAATTATTTTTATGATATTGATAAGGGGATTTTAATGGTTAATATAGGTAGATTAACATATATCAATCACTTTATAAAAAAAATAGATAATAATAATAAAATTAAAATATAATAAAAATGGATGTTTAATAATAATAATAATAATCCATTTTTAAGGTCACGACCAAGTCAGACACTTAATTGGTCCATCAATTTGACTGGTAAAGTCTACGGAGTTATACATACCTCTGGATTTGAACTTGTGACCTCTTAAGAGGAAACCCATATTCTTAACAATTAAGCCCACTCAAGTTGTATTTTTTAATCTAATAATACAATAATACATTAAATTAGATTAGATTAAAATTATTATTGTTTAAATTTATTTTTATTATAATTTTTTTTATCTTTATTTTAATATTACCTTAACCCTAATTTTAATAGACCAAGTTTGGGGCCACAAGGAAGACTAGAGATTCTAAACAGTTACACCAACACAGTTCTCTGACCCATGGACAGATTGTCAACCCTAATTTTAATAGGAAAAACCATATATTAATATGAAAAACTATATACTTGCAAACTCAGAAAAAAAAAATAATAAATTTAATAAATTGGTACGACTTGATAAAACAAATTTGATAATATTGCAAACTTAGAATCATAATATAAAAAATTTAATGAATTTAATGAATTGGTATGTACATGACTTAATAAAGCAAATTAAATAATGTTAAACAACTACAAGTCGACTATATAAAAGTAGTTTTTTCTTCTCACCTATCAATGCATAAGTTTTCTTGGCAAATCTTTGACATCAAAGAGGAAAAAAATAAAGTACATTGAAGTTTAAGCACCCACTTTCCTCTCATTACTAGTGTAGATAATGTTTAAAAATCAATACCATGAATTCAACTACCAATAACACTATTTTTTTTTCACTTTACTTTTTTAAATATTCATTAAAAAAAAATGTACTGTAATTTTTAAAAATCTATAATATGCATTCAACTACCAACAAGAGGTTTATTTTTTTTGGGTAGACAAAAAAATATCTAATAAATTGGGCATAATTATAAATAGATGCCTATTTTGAATTAATTGAATCTCTCCCGTCGATTACAAATTCTTGGGCATAAAACAATAGTTGGTAAGGAGGCGCTCCATGCACTCTAGTAAACGGTGGTAATTGAATTGCACCATTCAAAAATCTTGGGCATAAGTGAATAAATGAATCGCACCAAGGGTTTGTAACCTAATCGCACAATTAAAAAACAGGTTACAAAGCCCCATGCATTTTTGGATTTAAAATGTAAAGGCAATGAAAAAGTTAAGTTTATTAAATTCAATAAAAAGTAAAATTTAAATTAATTCATTGTTATTATGTTAATAAAATTAATCACTATTTTTAATGATAAATGCCAATCCTTTTTTTCAAAGAAGTTAATGTTTTAAATCAAAGCTTTTTATTTAAGTGGGATGACTAAGAATATTAGAAGGATGTGAAATCTTGTTCATTAAGTGTCCATTTATAATTAAAAGCTCATCAAATCTAGTCATTTCCAATAGGTGTAAGACTCTTGGTGTAATTAAAGTTGGTTTAAATCTGGATTAGTGATGTGTGTCTAGTTTGGAGTGTGGTAATTGTTTATAGTTGATTAAGAATAGTTAAATAAATTTTTTAATAATAGTTACTTTATAGTTATGGATATTAATAACTTTTAATGTATATATGTTTATGGTTATTGTCAACTCACGATATCATTGCTTTTTATTGTATTTTCATACTAAGAGAGTCCTACTATTTAGCTTTCTTCCAATTAAAATCAAAACAAATATTCAAATTTACAAAAAGTTCAAAGTTTATATATGTAAAGTTTAATTTTTATTTTTATTTTTTTTTGTAAGTAAGAAAAATATATTAAGTACCTTTCAGAAGCAGAGTATCAGAGCAAAATACAAGATGTTCAAACTGAGGGTGCAGGACTGCCCCAACAGAGGGGAAACCAGTCCAACTATCCCAGGAGACCCCAAACTTAGCAGTACTATTGCTTACCGTTTTAAACATAAAAGTTTACACCTAATACTTCCTCATATGCTAAAAGAAAAGTTGACAGATATACTACGGACCACCTGAGACAAGACTGACTAGCTAGACACCTGGAGAGAAGTCGGGCCACTTGGCCTGAAGGTCCCCTGGCCAGGGCTCCTCTTCTATGTACATGGGCTGATCTGCCCAGTTCTGTTCACCTTCCACGTCGCCCACAGTGCCATCAACTTTGTACTCTCGCCCTGCATCTGTTGCTGCATCCGTCGCTACACCTGTTGCTGCACCTGTCGCCGCGTCCGGCTCCTCCATTGGAACAACCTCAGTCAGGCTAGAGGCGAGAGAATCCTGCAGAGAAGTGAGGGTCCGAAGGAAGAGGTCCACCTTGACGTCGATTTCATGGAGGCAATAATTGAGGTCCTCCACTCCCTGTCGGATACCAAAGACCAGGTCGTAGAGGTCCGCCAAGCTATCCCGAATCTGCGCAGTGGTGAAGGAGTCACGGGGTAGAGGCCCAGCCCCCCGAGAGGCCTGTTGAGGATCGGACGCAGGGACAGAAGGATTCACTGGAGGGCTGCGAAGGTGTCGCTGGGGAGAGCCGAGCATCCTGGGCACCATCAAGTCACGAGAAGCAACTGATAGATGCCCAGACTGGATACGGGGGGAAGAGCTGATGGAGGGCGAGTATGAGGGGGAGACTAAGGGACGCCTAGGCTTCCAGGGCGAGCCCCGCCTCGGCCTTCCCCATGGGCGAGTCATGGTCTGAGCAGTACTGCGAGCAGAGGCGGTCCTGAGCACACAGCGGGGACGAATGGTCAAGGAATAGATAGGGCCGAGCTCAGCCCAAGACGTTCTAATAGGGTCACACCATTGCCACTGCAGAGTGAGCTCTGCAGGAGGCCTACTATAACGAATAACCAATATTGCAATCCAAACCATGCCAATATGACGAGATGGAGGGGAGCCTGCGTTAATGTCTGCATTAATGCCCCTTCTCATCGAAATTAAGTTTTAATTAAACGCCGGGGGGGTGGCACGAGCCCTTCACGTGCCCCCGTGTCCTGGTGACCACTGCCCGTTTCCACAAGTTGCCGCATAGAACGCACTACCACCCGATCCGGGGGGTAAAGTTTAATTTTAAAAACATGTTAAAATTCTATATATGTATTTTGTTTCTCATTTTCTAGTTTTTTAGTTAAATATTTATGGATATTAAAGTTTCAATATTCTTTTAAATATATTCATATAATTATTAACACAAGTTAAATTAATAATTTGGATATTATAATTGTTCCAAATATAACTTTTTAATTTTGCAAATTTTGATACACTTTAAATTGATATTTATTAATTCCAAAAATAGAATTTAATATATTAATGTAGTAAAGTCTAATATAGTATTGTTATTCCAATAGATAATAGATTTTTTCTGAATTAACCTATAATTTAATTGAAATAAAATTTAAAATGTATTATTATCTAGATAAATTTTTATATTATATATATCTCTGTGTCTGTGTGTGTGACATTTTAATAACAAAATTTATCATATTAGTAAGTTTTAACAAATAAAAAACAATATTATATGTCTGTATTACCACATTAGAGAAGTCTATATATATGTTTTTAGGTACAGATGACAATTAAACAACATAAATCCATCTTAACTATGGATTTATCATGGGCTAAGAGATGTTAAATTCCTTGATATGCAAACATGTTTTAGAGTTAAGATAGATGTAAGCTTGTTCTTAAGAGATGTATATATGTCACTTGTTAAATTCATATTGATCATGGAAGGAATTACACATCTCCCTCACACTCAACCCAACATTCAAATGTTTGACCATTAATTTTTTTTTGCTTTCAATTGTTTTACACACACATATAAAGTTGTTATTGGTACATTTCACTTTCTACTAATATTTGTTGCTAATATTTTTTTTAAATGACATGTGTTATCATTGAATAAATTACACATCTCTCTCATATGGAGAAGTAGAAAGCTTCGCCCATATAAGATTAGTTTAGTTAAAGTGGATATTGAAATATTTTATTTATTCAATGGGAAAGTTTGCTCTATTAAATTTTTTTACACTATTTCATATTATCCTAAAAAAAATCAAATCTCTCTAATGCAATTGGATTTCGAGGGTTTCATTTTTTAAGACGAAACTTGCACTAGTGGGGAGGAGACATCCAAGCATGTCCATCCATGTTAAGGATTGGTGTATCCTAGATCATGTATGATCTTAGAGTGATTTTGACAGCTTAGGTGCCCCTAGATCACGGTGTCTTAGACCACAAGCTAGTCTCGCAGGTAATAGACATGATAACAAACAAAAAAAATATTAGCTTGAAAAAATTATGTACAATAACTAATTTGCTAGTCTCGTGGATTGGAAACCAAACCAATAGGTAATAGACATGCTAGCAAACAAACCAAAATATTAGCTTGAAAAAGTATGTACAATAACTAAGTTGCTAGTCTCCTGGATTGGAAACCAGACCAGCAACAAAAGAGCACTTTGTCTATCAAGATTGTCTTAAGAAGCATAATAAACCTTAAACTACATATTATTGTATGCTAAAAAATGAGGGCTTAGTCATTAAGGTTGAGTGTAACATGTCTAAAACCCTAATGTATAGCATGAGGAGGGGTTGGAGATTCCCTGCCTCTAATTCTAGAAAGCATAAAGACTAACAAAACAATCATAAGAAAAATATAGACCTAAGGAGGATGGTCATCTTTAACTGGAAATTAGAGTTCTGGAAAGGATAGCTTTGTGAGGTCCATGTCTGCAATTGTCTTGGGGAACATGTTGATTGTGTCATCCAAGAGCTTAATTTGAAGCTAAACAACATATCGTTGAAGAATAATTCCCGAATGGGCCTCATGACGTTCGACCAACACCTTTCCCATGAGCATCTTCATATGCTAGTAGAGATCAACTATTTTATATTATTTTGATTCCTATGAATGAGAGGACCCTGGGTCAGGAATACATGGAGAAATGTTTGCATTGAAAACATCATCCTCAATGAAAAGGTGTAAGCCTCCCACATTTGCCTCAACAAAATCAATATCTACTTGAACATCAGGGGAGTATGAACTTGATAGTCTGTAGCTGAATCATTTTCCTCTGAGTAGAATCTGGAAAAAAAAACCCTGCGATGACAACTCGAGATCGATGACTAGAGCCTCCATGCTCTAGGAAGAGAGAGATAGAAGGATAAGAATCTTAGAGGGAAAACTAAAGGTGAGAATATGAAGAAGGGGGAGTCAATGAAGACAGAGAATGAAAGTAAAGGCACATAGAAATAACAAACATAGAAGTGGGAGACAGACGATTCAACCAAGGAAGGGGGTGAATAAAACCAAGTGTATCAATACATGGTTCATACATAAAATATCTAGCATATCATTACCAATTGATGTGGGAAGTCTTCCTCGATGCCCCTACTACTATTTGCCTTCGCCTCTATTGTTGGCTTACTCTTTTTCTACTTTCTATCCACCTCAGCCTAATCACCGCAATAACAATTCCTCATAAATAATCTGTGACCATAGCTATTCTTTGGTCTCTCTAAAAACACTCTTTTCACTCATTTAAATGGAAATAGACATGGACAAAGTGAAAAGATTGGACAACGCTGTCTCTCTCACGTTCTCCGAATAACGTATGCTACCTCAAATAAGAAATGATGTATGCTACCTTACTACATGGGAAAAGGACATGTTAATGAAAAAATCCAAATTTAATCAGAACCTTAATATTTGATCACGACCTTTCATTAAAGAGACATGGCTAAGAATATTTTTGTTAAATTAAATCTTAACGATAAATGTAATATTTGTGATTAAAATATTCTATAATCTAGAACCGTAGGGGATGTTTATCGACATAATTATAATTTTAAAAATTCTACTTTATTTAAAATAAATTCATAGAGATTTTACATAAGCATCCATATCAAAATATTTAAAAAAAAGTAGAAAATACATCAATTTTAAAGTTAAATTTCAATTTCAATTTCACAAAGAAAAATTCAGAATATTTAAAAAGTAGAAAATACATCAATTTTAAAGTTAAATTTCAATTTCAATTTCACAAACAAAAATTCATAGAAATTTTACATAAGCATCAATATCAAAATATTTAAAAAGTAGAAAATACATCAATTTTAAAGTTAAATTTCAACTTCAATTTCACAAAGAATATATGAGTATCATATTCCATAAGTTTTAAGTTGAATGATGTATTGAATTCAAATGATTCTAATAAGACAAGAAGTGTGTTCATAACCTCGTTGTTGTTTAATTGTTCTATGTTTTGGTTCTTTTCACCAGAATCGGGTGACATAAATCTATTCAAAATCACATTTTTTGTTGTTGTTTAAATTGCATTTTTCAATGCATAAATGAATTCAATGTGTTGAAAAACCCTTGTGGCACTCAGATTATAAATAATAAAACACTCAAATATACATATCCAACAATTTCTTGTCATATTTGAGGCAAAATTAAATATAAAATATCCCCAGAAAATGACCAAAACATAGAATAGTTAAACTAAGACCTTGTCATTTCCATGTATTTTGTTATATGTTTTCATTGAATTTGTTATGTGTAGTTATTATAATTCATATGGACTTGTAATGTTAAAGAAAATTAGTAATCACATTCCATCATAAAATATCTCTATTCTAATCTTGTTAAACCAATGGTCACATTAAAAAGAAAAAAGAAAATTAGAAAACAATGGTCACATATGTATAGTTGAATGTTATGTGTGTTTAACATTTTTTGAACTATAAGCTCAATCTTACTCTTTTGGGCATAAGGGTAGATGTATGGTTTTATGTTAAGAGGAAGGTTTCCTGGTTACAAGTGAAAAACATGATCATGCTCTCAAGTAAGTGGAAATATCTTGGAATATATGCAAATACCTTGGAATGCTTATTGATAACTTTTTTTTATATCCAAGGGAATACAAGTTTTAGAAGTTTGAACTTCTAGTAAGAACAATTTTGTAATTACACCATGGTCTCCCTTTTTTAACAATTTTGCCATGTTGTTGAAGATTATCACTTTAGATGGTTTCCTCGAGATACCTATGATTTCCAATTCCTTTTATTGAGAGGAAAATATTATGAAGAGTTCCTTTAAATCAAAAGACACTAATCTCAATGAACGTAACCATTGGATCCCTAAGACCACATCAACACCACTCATTTAGACTATAATAATTGGGCTATCCAAGAAATAATAACCCATAGAAAACTTAATACTATGGCACTTCCCTAAAAAATTGTTGGTTCCTCTATTTGCAATCATTACTTGAAACTAGATATATAGAGCAATTGAGTGATTTGGAAAATTTGTAATTAATAAAATTATGGGTACTACTAGAATAAATCAACATTGTTACCTTTTTGTTTTTTATATATCATTCTATGTTGAGAGTTTGTAGAGTGTTAATGCAAGCAAAAACATGAACAAATATGGTTCTTGAGATGATACTAATTCTTTCACTTCTTCCTCTTCACCATCTATGAGTTGGTTTACCATTTTAACATCATTTTTTTTTATTGCTAACTAGTCCATTTTACTTATCTTTTTCTTCACCTTTTTGGCCAAGATAACCTTCTTTCTATCGATTTTCCATATCATATGTAGGATATATCTAATTAGGAGGAAATAAGGTAAAATGATTGTTTTTGTGAATGTTTTCCTAGTTATTGATAGCCTAAGTAACATCAAACAATTATTTATAAACCATTGAATGTTGTCTTCTACAAGATGTTTAAGAACATGCACAACAATCATCGAAACTCCTAGAAGCACTATCAACAAGTAAAATTTGACAGGTGGAGGATGTTCCAAGTACCAAGTGGATTCTTCAGCATATACGAGATGTCAAGAAAAAGTCATACTATGATTTCATCAAGTCATATTTCAAGTCAAGTGTTAGCACAACAACTTGTCTAAGTTCTGGATGATAGGAAACAATAATTTATCAGATTCTGGTAGTGAAAGGATCCAAATATTGTACAATGTCAATGATTTCATACATTGTCATTTCATGAAATCGTTTCAACAAATCAAGTTTGAAGATGGTGAGATCCAACAATCGCATTCTAGGAATGACAAAGTCATACGAACAATCACAAGATAGGATATATTACTTTGTATATTGAAATTTGTTGAATCTAAAGGAATAATTGTTTCTAAATTAGCACATTCTAGAAGCCCCGTGATATACTAGCTCACAGGTGCTTAATTGTAGATGTAACAAACTTTGAAGAATGTGGTTTGATATTGTAAACTCTATATATTTCTAAATATGACATGAATAGGAATACATAGTTGGTTTTTATGATTATTATGAC
>SNQJ01S0084007.1:0-34711 GCA_010110895.2 Picea sitchensis
ACAACACTACATACCATACAACCACTCGCATGACTCCTTTTGAAGCGGTATATGGACAGAAGCCACCTTCAGTTCTCTCATACTTACTGGGTACCTCGAAGGTCCAGGCGATTGACCAAACACTTACAGTCCAAGAGGATATCCTTCATACCCTTAAAGAGAAATTGGTCATGGCACATAATAGAATGAAGCAATAAGAAGATCAAGGTCACTCTGAACGTGAATTTGCAGAAGGGGATCAGGTGTTTCTGAGACTGCAACCATATAAGCAAACTTCCCTCAAGGCCGAGCATTGTCAGAAGCTAGAACCCAAATTTTATGGCCCTTACATAGTTCTCAAGCGTGTGGGAAAAGTCACATCTTAGTTAGCTCTGCCTAGTCAGCTACATCTTGTTTTTCATGTTTCATGCTTGAAGAAGGTGATTGGAACCAGGTGCCAAATTCAAACCAACCTTCCAGAGTTAGCTGAAGAAGGATCCATTTGGATCCAGCCACAAGTAGTTTTGGACCAGCGTGAGCGCCGCCTGCGTCAGAGAACCATCAAGGAAGTGCTAGTACAGTGGAAAGATATGACTCCAACAGATTCCACTTGGGAACCAACTACCATTCTGCAACAGTTTCCACATCTCAAGCCTTAAGGACAAGACTGTTTTTAAGGGGGCAGACATGCTAAGGTCCTAACCCGAACATAGGTAGATCAATGTATTCAGATGTAATAAAGGTCAATATTAATAAGGCCTTTCAATAAAATAGAATAAGGCGGATGTAAGAAGACCTAATAGAAGCTTCCTCTTCTAGAAGGATCTTCCTCTAGATGTTTCTCTTAATAGACATATTTAGTATAAATAAGGGTTGAGGGTATGAAATCCCTAGCTTGAATATTATTGTAACAGAGCGCTTCTCGATTGGAGGTTGCCCCCTCGAAGAGGCATGTGAACATTGCTTTCTGAATCAAAGTGCTAATTCTATTGCTATTCTTATATCATTTCTGTGTTATTGTGAAGATTATGCTGGACATTTTACTGTTATTCTGCCATTTCTAGCATTTTATTTCTGTTCTGCATATATTATATATCTGGTATTTTGCAGACCATGACAAGACTGACTATAACTGACTTGAATTGACCTCATGATATTTCATTATGACTCTTTAGTGATATGAAAACCCATACCTTTGGCACCAAGACCATATGTTTCATGACTCAACTTTATTTTATGACCTTACTCAAACACATTTATCAATCACAAACCCATCGAATCATAACCTAAGAGAAATCATGCCATGGTATTTATGAGACCAAGGCATGACTTTACCCTATCATACATTTTTTATTCACATCCTAACAACCTATTTATAGGACACTAACAAGTACATTATCAAATGTATCTCTATCAAGATCATCAACCTTTGCAACAATACTCTATGTGAACATAGTGTACAAAGCATCAAAATCTTGTGACACACGTGGAGGAGAAGGACAAGGATCTGTGGATGGTGAGATAAGTGGAGGAGGAGGATTAGTGGATGGTGATGCATGTGGAGGAGAAGCAGGATTATAGTTGGATGGTGCAGACATGGGTGGAGGGGAATAAGGAGAAGGATTGGACATGGATGGAGTAGAAACATGTGGAGGAGGAGGATCAAAGGTGGATGCAAGTTCAAACACATTTGGAAGGGAAGTAGGAGGATCAATGGATGGTGCGGTTGAATCATGTCGAGGAGAAGAAACAAGAGGAGGAGGACCATGTGGTGGAGTAGTGTATGCAAATGGGTCTACTGATGACCTATATGGAGTAGGATCATGAGAAGGAACTCTCAATATCTTGATGAGGTTGATGACATAGACAATACGATGCATCAACAACGTCATGTCATGAGGCATATTCCTCCATATCATAGAGAGATCTAGTACCCGTAATATGCCTCTAACCAGTATGGGTACCGCTCCATGACTAATCACGAGACCACATAGGTGATATTCCACATTTATCTGTAATAGTTATGTTTTTATTTGATTATAAACATAAATTATTAATATATATGATTGATAAAATGAATAATAGACGATGGTTATAATCACCCTCATCATAGTTTACTTATAACATTGACTGGTCACGAGGTGAAGAGGTAGGTGCCTATTGAATTATGTTAATAACTATATTATTATTATTATTTTATTATGTTCATAGTTATGTTCTTCACATTGCCACCCTCTTAAGGAATGCTTTTTCCTCAAAGCATAGTAAAATAGGATTCTCTATATTAGAGCATGTTTCTGTAGTGAAATGAAGTTTTTTCTGTTGGTTGTAATTGAGTCTTATTAAGAATTGAACCTTCGACACCATATAGTTTATAACATTGACCTTTCCAATTAAATTCCATGAATTGTTCTTCAAGGTTTGTGGTATAACTCCCCAATTGTATCAACCATTATGCACCTAGCACCATATCCAATTATTCAAGCTGTAGAGCGTAGAATCTTGTTTGTAGTTCTAGTTCTTGTATTTGAACTGAGATTTTATGAAAATTTCCAACTTCTTTGACCCTTTGTCCATTAGCAACCTTACTGGTGAGGTCACTGGTTGGGTAGAAGAAACAAATCGGTTTTTTTTTGCGACATCAATGTCTATATAGTTATGAGTACTGCCAGAATCTACGAGTATTGTTAAATTTATATATTTTATGACTCCCTTAAGTTTTAGGGTCTTAGCTTGTGGTTTTTCTGTCATATTTTCTAGTAGAACTATAGGTTTTCTTTCTTATGTTCTTGGAGGTTGGATCTTATCCTTTCTGAGATGTGGTGGAATATATTTTGGAGTAATTATCTCTCTTTGAAGTTTGTTTTCTTCATTTCGATTTTTTTGGACACTTGAGATTGAAGCTAGTGATTCCTTTTGCAGTATTTCATCATGGTCATAATATATGTTGTATGCTATAGTGATTTCATCCTCTGTTTTTGGGACTTCTACTTGCTTCCCATCCACTATTCTAAAGTAACGTAATGACTTGTCCTCACATCTATGCCCCGATGTCCATTATTTCCCACACTTACGAAAACTTTTTTTCTTCTTTTTATCTCTCTCCGATTCACTACTGGATGAGTCTGATTCCTTCTTTGATTTGCAAGTGTATAATTTTTTTTTATCACATTTGTGCCCTGTAAACCAATTCTCCCCACAATATCTACATTTGTTCACCTATTTCTTATCTGGGTTAGACTTGTGTGTAGAGTACTTATTTGTTTTTTCATTTGAATATTTATTTGAAACTTCTGGACCTGTGAATGATGGATTATTGAACTTGTATTTTTGTTCAATTAGCCTTGTTGCATGTCTAGCATCTTCAATTGTTTTGGGATTCCATAGTTTAATTTCTCTATATATGTAATCATTTAATCCACATATATACATTTTTAGTAATTGTTTATCGATGAATCCACTTTTCCTTGTTTCCAACACCTCCCATTCGCGTGTATAGTCGTTTACACTTCCCTTCTGTTTAAGATGCTTGAAATTGTTATATAGGTCATCATCTTCTTCCTCATGGAACCTTTTTAGTAGGGAAGCTGTGAATTTTTTCCACTAGTGGAAGGAACGAGTGTCACATTTTTTGGACCACCATAGGTACCAATCATAAGCTTCTCCTTCTAAATTGTTGGAGGCTGTCATTATATTTTCTTGTTCGCCTAGAAGGGGGTTCATTCGAAAATACCATCCATTTTGTTGATCCAGACGACAATTTCTCTATGGTGTTTGTCATCATATTTTGGTAACTCCTTTTTAAACTTCTAGTAATCTCTATCTTGAAATTTTTGCATATTTCTTGACAAAATTATCTCTAGTATTTCCTAGTCTCCCTGATCTTCTAGATTTTGCGATTTCAGACTTTGTGGTGGTCTTCGATAAGTCAAGGGATTTGCAAATAACACATCTATCCATTCAGTTAATTGCTTAATTCTTTCTCTATGTTCATCCGATATTCTCTTTGTTTCATTTTTATCGTTAGCTCATTTATGTAGTTCTTTGTTCCATCGACTTTTATAGAGTTCCAGTAACCTTTTTCCTTGTTGTATCAACTTGCCAATTTTCTTTCGCCTTCTAATATTTTATCGATTTTTCCGGTCATGTATTTTTGCGATTTTCCACGTTTCTGAGCCGATACCTTTCACCGTTGATTTCACCTCTACATTTGGTTACGTCGAAATTTAACTCATCATTGTTAACCATTTTTGGTTTTTTTCGATCTTTTTTGTAGAACTTCTTTTAATTAATAATAATTAAAAAATGAATTATATATGATGTAATATAATCCAATTTTGATTTTTATTTTTTTATTTTTATGATAATGACTTTATAAATAAAGTCAAATAAAGTATCTAACGTAACTTTATAATAAATAATGAAAAGAAGTTAAATGATAACATAATAATTAAAAAAGGTACGATGGAGAGTCACTTTAATAGTGGAAGGGTACAAACAACATTCAAAGGTCGTACGATGGCAACATATTGGATGGTGTGTGGTAGACAGAGTGGAGAGCATGGAATGCATGGAGAATACAGATGGGCAATGATGGGGACAAAAACATACGGTGGTATGGAGAGTACAGATGGAAGTAGAAGGGACAACAATATACATATGTACCAGAGGTTGTAAGGACAACGTATGGACGGAAGAATAATGTACACAATAAGAGGTTTGGAAGTAGAATGATGGTGGATAGGAGCCATATGGAACATGAAGAAGTGGTTGTATGAACACAAATACTTCAGTGGTTGGTGTAGATACCAACAATTTTTGTCGAGAATTGTGTTCTGATACTACTATAACAATTATGTTGTTATTTGATTGCAAATAGAAATTTTGAATAGATCTGATTGATATAATGAATAATATATTATGCTTACAACCACCCTCATGATGATTTACTTATAGCATTGACTGGTCACGAGGTGAAGAGGTATGTGCCTGTTGATGAAGAGCTATGTGCCACTTGACTTATGTTAATAACTATATTATTATTATGATGATGTTATTATGTTCATATTTATGTTCGTTACACTATATGGACTCTCCGATCCGACCTATGTGGCATTTAGGGTCTCTGTACTGAATGTTGGTCCTCTACCTCCTCCATATCATAATCATGTTGAGGAGGATCAACCCCAACATATGTGCCAATATTTGCAAAAAAATAGATACTAATAATAATATAATTGAAACAAAATGTTACAATAAATTACATGTTCATTAAATCATACATAAATATACACAACTATAATAATCAAAACATAACGATAATATTCCCTCTCTGATCTAGCGGCTTGAATATTATAAATAGGATGTTTGAACATGATTTCCAATCCATCCCTACATATGGGTACTGCACAATATTCAGGACAATATTATTCTCTCTAACCAATAAATCACATACATCCCTATCGACCAGAGAAATGGGAAACTTGAGCTGGCCCCTCTTGGGAAACAACTTCCCCCACATGTGCATATGAACATCAAGCATATGCCTAATAAGAAAGTAGGGTACTAATGGTCGAGTGGCATGAACCATCTCAAAAAATAGTGTAAATAACTTTGATATGAATTGGAAGAATATCATCCCATTTAAAACAACGTGACAATGATCTAATGGAAAACAAAATTGTATGAAACCTTCTACCACCTAATCAATCAGGGCCTCAACACTAAAATATCTACATAATGCAATAAAGAGAAACTAATTTGCTTCCCATCAGAGCGAATGTGTGACAATGTCGAGATAAAAAGACGCAAGAACCTAACCTCCTCTCTATCAAATGAATGTATCTGCAATTGACCACCAAAAACCAGGAACTCCGAAGAGGAATGAATCTTTAGAAAAACTTATCTTTTCTCATATGTCAACTAGGTCTCTCTTGCAACACCATACGGTAGCTCAGGGAACTGGGATAAATCCTCCCCCCTCCTAGATAATCTAGTGGCGAAATAAACATCCTCCTCCATGGGATGATACCATAGATCGAGACCGACCCTGAACACTTATCAACCATAATCCAAACAATGGATCAATTAATGTAATAATGAAGAGTTTCCCCTAAGGGATGTACCCTCGTCATAAAACTTGAGGAGGCCAACATCCATAAAAATGGCATGTGTTTGTTGTGAAATATGGTGAGGGATCAACTCCCTCTCCTTGGCCTCCCACTCATGTACAAATGTGTAAATGTAGACCTTCCATTGTTGCTTCTACCTCGTCCTCTCATTGTCATTGTCTCCGATTCACATACAAATATTGTTAGGAATATATATATATATATATATATATATATATATATATATATATTGTATTTAAAAAATCTAAAATTAACTTTTTTTTGCAAAAAATTATAGAAAAGTAATCGGTGCACCTAAAATATAACCTATGCACTACCCATAATAGTCTATATCAGACAAACAACACCACTATGCGGTGGTTTAACTAGCATGCATCAATACACCACATTTCTTTTCACACCACCATGTATTTTAGTGGTGTGTCCCATAAGAAGCACCACACTGTTAAATTGTGAAACAATCGACTCGGTTTCGTGCTCTTTACAACACTAATGCGTTTGTTGTACCTAAAGGCACCACTTGGTTAAATTGTTTTATTGCAACTTAAGAAGTGTGATATGTTAATGTAAATGCACCTGTGCGACTGTGTTATTATAGCACTGACATTACATTTTTTTCTACGTTGGGTTTTACAGAGCACATACAACCAGGTGTCCAATGAAATGTCTTGACATGTGAAATCATACAATATTTTCTTAGTGTAGTTATTTTAACTGCATCGATTCATTTCATTAACAAAGATGCATTGTTGTGTTAAAATTTATGGAGCACAAAATTACCAGTGCACTTTGTTAAACTCAAAGCACCGATGTGCCAATTTTTCTAGAGTACTGACATGTTGTTTAGTGGTGTGTTGTCTTTAATAACACATTGGATATGGGGCCTTACAAAAGACGCACCGCTATGCTTAATTTTCTAAACCTATTACAATACGTACTATTAGCATTTAAGCATCGATGCTCCACGCTTATTTTCACACTTCCATGTATTTTAGTGGCGCATTGAATAAAATTCACCGCTCTTATAGATTATGAAAAATTTGGCCCGATGTCGTGCTCTTTAAAGCACCAGTGTGTTTGTTGGACCTGTGGGTACCACTAGGTTAAATTATTTTATTGCAACTTAAGTGGTGCGATGTGTTACTATTAGCGCATCGGTGCTATCATGATATTGGAGCACTGATATTTTGTTTAGTGGTGGATTGTGAAGCATAGAGCACCAGTTATAGGGTATGTAATGAGACACCCTTCTATGCCAAGTCGATCAATATTTGTCCCAATGCAATTTTGTAAACAACAATGATGTATTTGGTTATAATAGTTGCACCGCTACAATAAATTTTATAGATCATAAAGTTAGCGATGCACTTAATTAAATGGAACATTTTGGTGTGGGAAGAAACCAAGGATGTTTCGGTTGTGGGGCGTCCCAAAGGACACACTGGTTTGTTTTTAAAATTTATCGCGGTGCTCTTCCTTGAACGAAATTGGTGCATGCATTTATATTAGACACATCGATAATATTGCTCACTATGAATTTGACACAAGATGCATCACTTTAGGGAAAGCCGAATAGTTCAAGTGCACTGCATGGAATTGGAAAAAAAAATGAATTTTGAAATTTCAAGCTAAATTCAAATTTTAATTGGATGAAAATGCAAATAGGAAGGAAATAAATTTTTTACCTAGATTCTTATGTCCTGAGGAGGCATGGTTTCAAAATTTAGAGGAAATAAAATTCGTGGTAATTTCCAAAATTTGGAAATGTGTGAAATCTATCGATGGAGTTATCCAACTCACTGTAGAGTATCGAAAACAAGGCGTATTTGGAAGGAGGTTGAACACTGGTGATTTCTTGAGAGTTTGGAATCATGTGATGAAATGTAAAAATGAAAATTGGTTTGGTTATTTTTTATTTTATTTATCCTACATCGGTGCTCCCGACGATAGTGATGCGCACAAATGCATAATGTTCAATGACACCGTTGTGCTTTTATTGGTGTTTTCTAATTTTATTATAATGCATGATGGTGATTTTAAACATTGAATATTTGTGCATTATTGCTTTTGTGTGCACTAGTTTTTATGTACCTTAAAGGCTCATTGATTAAAAAAACTCCGCAAAAAACTCCGCCCTCCCACCTCCACTATAAATAGAGAAGGGATATATTTTTCTGGGAGGTTCCCTAAAAACCTCTGCAAAAGGTGTTCTCCTTGTAGTGTAAACATCCCAATTCGTTGAAGCAACTATAAATAAAATCATTTGGATTGAGTCCATATGGTCAACTAGAGAAAACGTCTTTGAATAGTCAATCCTCTCTCTATAGGAGAATCTTTTAGCAATAAAATGAGCTTTATGCTTCTTGAGTTTTCCATCAACATCGTACTTGTTTTTTTAAACCCATTTTCAATCAATAGATTCTTACCCTTGGGTAAGGAAATTAGGTCCCAAGTTTTATTTTTAATTAGGGAATCATATTCAATAGCCATAACACCCTTCCATTCTGAAGGATAAAATGTCTGAGCATAAGTAGTAGGATCTGCATCAGCCTTGGTGAGAATGTCCCGTGAAACAAAAGGCTTCTATTGATGTCCCAATTCTCCTTGAAGTGGAATAATAGGAACACAATATAGGAGAGTGGAGATATCCCACTTAGGCATTGGTCATGTTAACCTTGTTAGTAGAGGGATCATATAAATCATATAATTTGGAAGTTTTTATGTAGCCCAAAAAAATGTAGTGTCAATTTATAGGTTTCAATTTATTTGTCTTTTCTTTAGGAATATGGAGCCATGTACATGATCCAAAAAATTTGAAATATAAAATCGAAGGTTTGTAACCATACCATTTGTCAAAAGGATTCATATGGATAACATATTGTTTAGGTGTTTGATTGAGTGTGTGGAATGCAAAAAAGAGTGCTTCCCCCATAATTTATGCTCCATTTTCTAAGAATGTAAGATACATAAATCCATTTCCACAATAAGTCTATTCCTTCAATGCACTACTTCATCTCGTGGAGGGAATAAATTTTGTGAAACAGTTACATGATATGTGACAAATGGGTTAAAGTCATCAATGAAAGGTTCTTCTCTATGATTATTCTTGATAGATTTGATATTGTGATTATTTTGAATTTCCATCAATGTGCTAAATTCTTTAAATTTATCAAAGGATTCATCCTCAGATTGAATAGTATATATCGAAAGGAAGTAGGAGAAATTATTAATGAAGGTGAGGAGATATATAGCATAAACAAGCAAAGACGTGTTCATATTATTGCAAATGTTTCTATGAACCAACTCAAGAGGATGAGAGGCTTACCCCTCTAAAACCTTAGAAAAGGACTCCTTATGGTGTTCTCCCAACATACTTCCTTCATAGAAACCACTAGATAGTTAAACTAGTGGAAGGTTATATGCAATCCTTAGATGGCTCATATGATGCAAGATCCCAAACTTGGTATGACCCAAGTGTTGACGCCATAGTTTGCTGATGCTGTCAACATTGGAAACTAACATAACAAATCCACTTTGTTTTTAAGGAGATGGATATTTCCCCAAATTATATGTATTATTAGATTCATAATAATAGTTGGAAGAAACCTCTTTACAACCATCATCCACGCCCTTAATAACCCATTGATTTGGATAAGACTTCACCATTTTGTTTCTACGAGTGATACAATATATATAAAGTAGATTTGGTCCTATTCATGGAACATGATGGGCTTCTCCAAATTTGGCATTGCCAATATTAACTTCATCACATCTTGAAACCGGTAAGAGTGATTCATCATCAATAACAATGTCCTATCAATTGTACTTTTGTTGTTAGATGGGGGAGTAAGAACAAATGTTTTGTGATATGCTTAGTGGCCCCAAAATCAACAACCCATTCTAGTGAAGAGATGGAGGACCAATATACATTGTGAGGGGCCATTAGCATATATTTCCTTCATGGAATGAGATAACAGATCATGATACAATGTTTCCTTGATTTTTTTTTTTTTTTTTCTAAAAGGACAAGGGAAGGGTGAACTACCTTAGAAAAACACCAGCCTACATAAATACTTCCCTTATACTTGTTGAAAAACCTAAAAAATACCAAAATTCAAGAGGGCTCTAGAGGAGATATGGTTGAAAACTCTAAGAACATATTATTGTCCTAAAAAAACATTGAAAAATCCTATTTTCACCTCTAAAATATATTTAAAACAATGATGGATAGAGTAGGAAGATTTCATACTAGCTATGATACCATGTTGAGATCATAAGGAGATAATAGATCTATGGTTAACACTTTAAAAAACCTTAATTTAGTCAAGTAAACCAAAAACATTGTAACAACATTCAATGTAGATCACAAGATAGATGTATACCATAGTGAACTTAAGATATATCAACCATAACAATGAAAAATTAACCATGAGTAGAGCCACTACTACAATACGTGGTTGTAGTGTCGCCAATTTGCATTGCTATATCCATTAAACCTCTAGTTGACTTTGTTTTTGGTGCACATCATCTTTTCACATTGATTTTCTGTCATAGTTGCATTGATGTTGCATTATATTAATTGAAGAATTATTAACACCAACAATAATGGAGTAATACAATAATTTAGCAATAATGCACACCAACTCAATATTATTCATTATCAAGAAATATTTTTATACATGAATGAGAGTTGTCTAGTGAAACTACTATCTCCTATAATCACTCAACATACATGCCCTACATTCACTCACCAATGATTACCTCAATCTCAAATTGTCTCTACAAGATATAAGCACTCTAACAACTTTAAAAAATAATCTTAATTAAACTAAGGACAACACAAATGAATCATTAAACCAACTTTTCTTCCCCATAATGATCATTCGAGGGGATTCCAAGATCATATTTTAATTTTTAGAACTTGTCCTTTGGTAGTGAATTGGTGAAAATATTTGCAACTTGTTGTTTTGTACTAATGCATAATCTCAAGCACACCTTATTGAACCTAATCTCGAACAAAATGATATTGTATATCAATGTTCTTAGTGTTGTTGTGAAAAAATGGATTCTTGATCATTTGAATATCACTTTGATTATCAAAAATCAACTATGTGGGTTATTATTGTTGCTCCTGTAGACCTTGCAAAATTATTCTTAACCAAACTACTTCACATGCATCTATAGTTTCTTCTTTGTACTCTGCTTCTATTGTGGAGAGTGAAACTGTAGGTTTCTTTTTAGTACTCCAAGAAACCGTTGTTGAATCCATGCTAAATGTATAACCTGAAGTAGAATTTTGGTCATCGATACAAACTAACCAATTTCAATTTGTGTAACCAATCACTTGAAATATTTTATAGATATGTATACCAAATCATAACCAATAGTACCACAGAGATACCTCTGAGTTCTCTTAGTTTCTTTCCAATGTATCTCCCTAGGATCTGCCATAAATATTGAAATAATGCTTACTACAAAATCTATATATGGTGGGGTTGTAGTTAGGCATATCAAAACTCCAACCAATTGAAAATGGATTGGGGTCATCATTTTTGTGTAACTTCAACCTGATTTCCCGTGGAGTTGTGGCTAGTTTGAAAATCATCATGTTGAAATTCTTCAGAATATCCCAAGTACACTTAGCTTGTGACATAAAAATATTGTCTTCCTTCCACCATAATTCAATGCCCAAGAAATAATGCAACTTACAATATATATCATCTCAAATTCAACAATCATATGTGACTTAAAGTTTTGAAATAATTCAAGACTTCTCCTTGTGCAAATCAAATCATCAACATATAATGAAACTATTAGAATTTCCTATCCTAACTCAAGAATATAGAGATTGGGTTCAGATGAACTCTTAACTAGTCCTTGATCTTGAAAGTATTTAGAAATCTTGGAAAACCATGCATTTGGTGCATGTTTGAGACCATATAAGACCTTCTTCAACCTGTAAACAAAATCTTCTTTACTTGGGATTTCAAATCCTTTAGGTTGCTCCAAATTAATTTCTTCAATGACATAACCATTAAATAAAGAAAATTTAACATCCATCTAATAATTTGTCTACTTATATTGTGCAGCTAATGCAAGTACCATTCTGAATGTGTCCAACTAAATGTTATTGGAGCAAAGGATTTTGTATAATCAATTCCTTCCTTTTGTGTATAACCTTTTGTAGCTAAATGAGATTTATGGTTATCAATTGTACCATTTGATTTATACATACTTTTATATACCCATTTAGTACCAATTACATCTTTCCCTTTGGGTAAATTGACCAAGTCCCATGTATCATTTCTTACCAAGGTATTAAATTATGCTTCCATTGCTTCATTCTATTCATTCTTTCTTGTTGCTTCTTGATAACTCCGTGGTTCATCCATATCCATTACTTGTGCCATAAGAGAAAAATCCACAGTGATTTGTGATATAGTGACTCTTATTTCAAAATTTATATCCAACATGTTACTTTCTGAATGACTTTTGACTAGACACTTAGGATTTATCTTGAATTCATTTTCCTTACCTGAATTAGAAATATATTCATCACTAATTACTAGTTCATCCTTTCTTAATTCAATTTGAACATGTTCTAGTTGATAAAATCCTTTCTCATTAAACATAACATCTCTGCTTATTATGATTTGCTTCTCTTGGGGATCAAATAACCTGTAACTTCTAGTTTTTGTTCTATACCAAATTAAAATACACTTAATGCTTTTATCACCTAATTTTTTCCTCGTTTCTTTCGGGACATGTGAATATTAAATACATCCAAATATTCCCATGTGTGCAACACTAGTTTTGTACCGTGACCATACTTCCTTTGGAGTCAAATCATAAATTGCTCTTGTAGGACACCTATTTTTATGGAGAAAATATCACAAGTGGATAGTAATATCTCCCTAGGATCTGCCTATTGATCCTAGATAGATAATGGGATAAACTTCTATATCTTTCCTCTAGAAACACGCAAATTGATTCACATTTAAACTAAGAAATGATGGAATGACATACCTTTTAATTATTTAGTGTAATATACCTTGTGTATATTACAATGCCATTAATTATTGATTAAATCATTAATGTAATAATTATTACTTTTAATGTAAAGTCATGTATTTTTAGACAAAATGACACAACTCTACTCATGTACATGTATTTATACACGTTGTTGTACATTCAAATAGGAAGCAAATAATAAATTTATAAATATTAAAAATATATTTTTATATATATTTGGTTTACAATTTTCATTTGGTATGAGAGAGAAACCTCTATCATCAAGTTGATGTCACATGCATTACTATGGAAACCATAAATGTCATACTTGGCAACAAAAAAATAATTATGGAGAATATGAGTCACACTCTCAAAGAAATAAATAATTCTGTGAACAAAATAATGGAAGAACTAATAGAGAAGGAAGTCCTCGTATGCTGGGAGGAAGGTTTCCACAAAAAAAAAATATCGCTTCATGAAGGAAATCATAAGAATCCCTTCATCACCAAGTTGGAACTTGAAGGAGAGGGCCAATCCACACCATTGTTTGGACAATAAGCACTAGTCACAATCTGGTCTCTGACACAAACAAGAATAAACAAACACATAATGGTTGAACTAGATGAGCATGAAAATGATTTCACCTTTGTGAATGAATCACACCGGAAATTGATGTCGTTTCTCAGCAATGAGGAACGAGATTTATTAATTAGAAACAATGGAAAGAAGGTCCCAGTAACATAGTTTGTGGGGAAACAACGGGTCTGCATTTCTCAACGCTCTAGTGTGGTCCCTGTAAAGAGTTCACCTCACAACTTGTTGATATTTACGATGATCTCATGAGGAAAGGAGTGGCCTTTGAGATTGTGTTCGTCCACCTTGACCGCATGGAAGAAAAAATAAAAAAGTATCATGCAAGCATGCCATGGTTGGCTCTTCCATTTGGAGATAGGAATCAGTGTGAATTGTCTTGACACTTTCATGTTCAGACTATCCCGACCTTGATTATTATAGGGATAGATGGGAAAACATTATAGACGGAAGCAATGGACTTGATTCAAGAACACGTAATCCGAGCTTACCCATTTAAACAGGGAATAATGAAGGAGATTGAGACTGAAGAAAAAATAATACTACGAGCACAAACCCTGGAGTCCCTCTTGGTTTCTGATGAAGGTGATTTTGTGATAGATTTTGATGATGGGGATAGTGTTAGACATGTAGAGATTCTAGTCCCAATTTCTAAACTTGTGGGAAATACAATTGCTTTATTTTTCTTTATCAATCAATACTACGATTGTTACTTTTAGTTCACTTTGAAGCTTATTCGAGTATACAAGGAGTTGAAGGAAAGAGGAGAAGCATTTTAGGTTGTTTTAATCAATGATAAAAGGACAACATAAAATTTTAAAGCTTTTGAATGTGATACCATACGCTGCCTTCCATGGCTGAATTTTCCTTTGCGAAATAAAACTAAGGATCTCTTTCGGCTTTTCCATGTTAAACACATCCCAAAATTGATTGTTTTTTTTCCAGATGGAAAATTTATTACGGATGATGACGAGAGACTCCAATTCGAGGATGGGGATTTCGATGTTTTCTATGAATTTGAAAATATGAGTGATATCAATGATGGAAAACCAAGAAAAGTAATGAATGTTATACCATATTCTTTCCACCTACAAGAAGACACCAATAATTTTGGATGCTATGAGATGGGTAGCATAGTCACTCAAGGTAAGAAACCCAAGCTCTTAAATTTTAAGTCATTAAAGAAATCACTTGAAAATCTCAATGAGTTTCTTCTCAACAACTTATCCAAGTTTTATCGCCATACAATTCTACACTTGGATTTCCAAGCACTAGATAAATTTGTTCATCAATTTGGGTGTTTCCCTCGTGCTGCTTTGGAGGAAGATGTCAATAGATTTATTTATGTGGAAAAGGATTTAAATGAAAGTGAAAACTTCTTGATTAGGTTGGATGTCAATTCCATTGATGAAAATGTAAATGTGTTCAAGCATTTTGAAAGTGGTTCTCGTGCAATGTTGAATCCCATGGAAGCTATGTTTGGTGGAATCATTGGGAAGGTAATCATGAAATCCTATTTTGGAAATTTTCATCCACTTTTCTAGTTCTTCTATTTCTATTCATTGGAATATCTTCTTGTAGAAACCCTTGGGCCGGAGGATGTGAGTCATTTGAATTTTCGTTATGATGCCCAAATTTCTGTATTTGGAAAAGAGACGCATAAAAAGTTGGAAGATGCAAAATTATTTCTTGTGGGGGCTGGTGCTCTGGGATTCGAGATTCTAAAGAGATTAGCCCTCATGGGAGCCTCCTGTGGGAGAAAAGGAAATCTGACTACAATGGATGATGAATTTATTAAGAAGAGTAACCTTAGCAGACAATTCCTCTCTCGGGATTGGAATATTCGGCAGGAAAAATCAAAAGTGGAAGCATCAACAACTACTGCAATCGACCCACGTTTATAGGTTGAAGCAATGCAATGTTGTGTGATCCTAGATACCCAACATGTCTTTGGCGAGTCCTTCTAGAACAATGAGTTTGATGTTGTTTTAAATGCTTTGGACAATGCCAATTCCAGGATGTATGTAGATTCAATGTGTGTTTACTTCAAGAATCCATTGCTAGAATATGGAACTTTGGGAACCAAGTGCAACACCCAAATAGTTATCCTTCACCTGATTGAGAACTATGGAGCATCACGAGATCTCCCCGAAAAGAAGGCATCCATGTGTACACTTCACTCATTTCCACATAATATTCACCACTGTCTCACATGGGCAAGGTCCGAATTTGAATGTCTCTTAGACAAGATTCCAACTGAAGAAAATGCTTTTCTTTCCAAATCAGAAGAATGCATTGCAACAATCAAGTCTGCAGGGGATGCTCAAGCCTGACAACTTCTAAAGTTTGTTATCGATTGTTTGGTTTCACATAGATGTCTAACATTTGAAGATTGCCTCTCTTGGGCTAAAATAAAGTTTGAGGATAATGATTATTTGTTGAAGGTGGAAGAAATTTTGAAATGTGAGGACATAAGTGCCCATTATTTACACTCAATCAACCATCAAAATCTATTGGAGATTGTGAAAAATGAACTAATTTAATATAGGAAAGACAACCTTTCAAGGATGTGCAAGTTATTTTGTAGAATACCTAATGACTTGGAAACACGATTCATATTTACCTATGCTTCTAGAAATAAGCTTGTTTTTAGGAGGGATAACTTGTAATATACCTTGTGTATATTACAATTCCATTAATTATTAATTAAACTATTAATGTAATAATTATTACTTTTAATGTAAATTACATTTTTTTAGACAAATTTATAAATATGCATATTAAATATATATTTTTATAGTTTACAACTTTCATTTACCCTATAAAAATAACCATTCTACAACAATAGAACATTGTTGGTCTTCATTAGTGCTTGAGTTATACAATTCTAGCTTCTTTTTAATTCTCCCCTTCCTCCTTCAAAAAGCAAGTGGTGCTATAAAATCCATGTTTGTTGTATCAAATCCCAATATGATGTGTAGGCTGGCTGGCAGGTGGAATCATAGAAATTGTTTTCAATGTTTATACCTGGTATATGTTTTGTAATTTGAACACGTTTATACCAAGGTTTGGCAAGGTCGCAACTTGAGTTTTAATCTTATGCCATGTATATAATTTTTAGGCTTGCATCCTAGCATAAGTAGAAACACTATGATAAGAATAATAATGCTTTCTTTTAGAGCATAATTTCACCTTTCACACCTTGATTTTATATTTGATTATGGACTAACAATGTGTTCTTTAGCTACGAGTATCAAGACAATCAAAACAATAAGCCATAAAAACCATGTGAACCACTCATACCAATACATTTATCACTGAATAAGCCATAAAATTTTTCTGTAAAGAACTTTAATCATATGTAACCAAGCAATCAAGCATGCACCATATTTAAACAGATGTAGTAACATTGTTTCTTTAAGAATCATATCATCATTTCCAATAAACAACACCAACCAGAAACATGTAATATTTCCATAATCAGTAAAACACATCAACAACGTGATAAGCAAATCATGGATCACAACTCATTATAAGTAGACATAGATGGACCACCAATTAACAACCTGTAAAAATGCCTTCTTCACCATATTGCGTATTAGGAGTATATCACTTAGAATTATGAGAAGAAAAAACAGATGAGGCTCCGCTCACAATCTATATTATTCAATGAATACTGATTACATCATTATATAGGAAACGACTCTACTTTGTCGGTTACAACAAACCATAGAAAACTAGAATCTACATTAAGTGAAGTAGAGTTAAACTACGCAACTGACTCTCACAATTGACTCTTCCTCCATTATTCCCAAGTCTCCCCCTTAATGGAGAATGGATTGAATTCTACACCTAACATCTCCCTAAACAATTCAAACTTAATCTTTCCAAGAGGCTTAATGAAAATATCAACAACATTTTCACAAGTATTACAATACATAAGAGCTATTTCATTTGACCGCAATTTTTCTCTAACAAAATGAAACTGAGCATCAACATGCTTTGTCCTTGCATGATAAATCAAATTATTCACAAGCTTGATTGAACTTTGATTATCACATTTGATCATTGTAGGTTCCTTTTGTTCTTTTCCAACATCTTGAATAATTTTTCTCAACCAAACAACTTCACAAGTTGCTGGACACAAGGCTTTATATTCTTCTTCAGTAGAAGACAAAGATACAATAGGCTTCTTTTTACTGCTCCATGAAGCAACCTTGGATCCAATGCCAAACACATATCTAGTGGTTGATCTTCGATTATCTGGATTGCCAGCCCAGTCAGAATCTGAGTAACCTGTCAACTCAACATCATATGCATCACTATATTTAATACCATAATCAAGTGTTCCTTTTAGATACCTGAGTACTACCTTTGCTGCATTCCAATGGATTTCATGAGGTTTCTCCATGAAATGACTTAACACACTCACATAATATGCAATATCAGGTCTGGTTGTGGTGAGATAATTCAAACTACCCACCATCTGTCTATACATAGTGCCATTCACCTCCTTCGAACCATTATCACAAGAAAGTTTCACATTCTGCTGCATGGGAACAATGGAATATTTACACTGATCCATTTTAAATCTCTTAAGTACTTCTCTGACATACTTACTCTGACAAACAAAAGTTTGGCCTGCATTTCTCCAAACTTCAAGACCTAGGCAGTAATGTAACTCACTAAGATCTTTCATTTCAAAAACTTGTGACAACTGCTCCTTGATTTCATCAATCAATTTCTCTACATTTCCTGTAATTATCAAATCATCAACATATAAGGAAATCAATACTATATACCCCTGTTCATCAAATTTGGTATACATATTTGGATCACTTTTTCTCCTCATAAAACCCTGTTGAAGAAAGAAAGAGTCTATCTTCTCATACCATGACCTAGGTGCCTGTTTTAGTCCATACAATGATTTCTTTAACTTACACACTAAGTGTTCTTGCCCTTGTTCCACAAACCCTTCAGGTTGAGTAAGGTAAACTTCCTCCTTTAACTCACCATTCAAAAATGCAGATTTAATATCTAATTGGTGTAGCTTCCAATGGTACTTTGTAGCTAAAGAAATTAACAATTTGATAGTATTCAATTTAGTTGCTGGTGCAAAAGTTTCAACCTAATCAATACCTTCTATTTGTGAATACCCCTTTACCACCAGTCTAGCCTTATATTTGTCTATACTACCATCTGATTTAAATTTGTGTTTGTATATCCATTTGCATCCAATGAGATTTTTATGTTTAGGCAATTCAGTCAATTCCCAAGTATTGTTTTTCATTATAGATTCATATTTTTCCTCCATTGCATTTCACCATTCATCATGTTCATTGGCTTCATCAAAACTCATGGGTTCTATGACATTTGAAAAGATACTCATTAGGGCATAGTCTCTATACCTCTCAGGGATCCGAACCTGTCGTGAAGATATTTTCAATTGATTATCTTCCTCCCCACTTTGTGAAGATCTGTCTTCGCCTCTAGGTGAACTATGACTGCTTGAAGTGTCCATATGACTGAGTCCTTCTTGTTGTTGCTGTTGCTGCTGTAGCTGCGATTGTGTATGTTGTTGTGATGGTTGTTGTTGATCTTCTTTAACTCCTTCATCAAGAAGTCTATGCCATTCCTCATGACTGTTGTTGTCATGATTTCCTTCTTCCTGCTTATGGAAAAGTACATCTCTACTCGCAAATACTTTGTGAGTAGAAGGATCAAACAGTTTGCATGCTTTGAATTTAGAACAATACCCAATGAAAATACATTTAATGGCTTTAGCATCCAATTTCTTCCTATTCTCCTTTGGAATATGAGCAAAATCCTTAAACCCAAATACTTTCAAATTATGAATTGCAGGTTTGGAACCATACAAGGCTTCGAAAGGAGTAACATTATCAAGACACCTTGTTGGACTTCTATTCTTTAAATAAACTGCAGTATTTATGGCTTCAAACCAAAATGCATTTGAGAGATTCTTACCTTTCATCATACTGCGTTCACACTCTACCAGAGTTCTGTTTTTCCTTTCAACCACTCCATTCTGCTGTGGAGTGTGGGGTACTGTAAACTACTGTACTATTCCATGGTATTTTCAATATTTGATGAAGTCCCCTGATTTATACTCTCCCCCTTGATTTGAACAAAGGATTTTGATGGATTTTCCTGTCTGTTTTTCCATCATGGTTCTGAATTCCTTAAAGTACTCGAAAACATCACTTTTTCTTCTAAGGAAATAAACCCATGTGTATCGCGTCCAATCATCAATAAATAACAGAAAGTAAAATGCACCTCCTAAAGACCTAGTCTTCATAGGCCCGCAAAAATCAGTATGCACAAGATCTAAAACATCTCTATTTTTCCTATCAGGATTAGAGGGGAATTCATCTCTGTGCATCTTTCCTAATGCACATCCATCACAAATAACATTTTCATTCTTTAACATGGGGAGTCCTTCAACCATATTCTGTTTCTGTAATAACAATAAATCAGGATGATTGATGTGGCCATACCTTTGATGCCAAAGAATCTCTGTTGGCATAGTTGTAGAAGTCAGTGCATGATGTGCTTTGCTGGCAACATCAAGTTTGTATAGGCCTCCTTCTCTGACTCCCGTTGCAACAATTTTGAATTGGTCCAGTAGATCCTTCACTATGCAATAATTATTGAAGAATTCAACCTTCAAGTTCTGATCTGTAATGGTGGACACAGAGATCAAATTTTTCTTTATCCCTGGAACATACACCACATTGCGAATGTGATGAATAATACCATTTGAATGTGTCATGGGAATGTCTCAATATCCCTTGATCTCATGAGCGCGATCATCTCCAAGATATATGCTGACTCCATTCTGTGTTTCTTTAAAATTAGTGTACCACATCTTATTACATGTCATATGTACTGATGCTCCAGAATCCACAAAACATGCATCAAAATCATCTGATTCAACAGATAAAGCAATGTTAGACACAAATAGCCTAAGATCCCGTGAATCAAAATTCGGGGGTTCATCAATATCATCACTAGCAATAAACAATCTGAGATCATGATTTGAGGATTTTTTTTGCATAATGACCTGAATGTGTTCTAGGTTTATTACTAACCTCATCAGTCTTATTCTTATGACAGTCTTTAACAATATGTCCAGGTCGACCACAATAAAAACAACTCTTTGACTCATTTCTGTTAGAGGGAATACCTTGATTCGACCTTGAGGATTTTCTTCTCTGCGATGAATGACCTCCTCTGCCTCTTTCTACCAATCTTCCTCTCAAGGATATTTTATTTAACCACAGTTTCAAATCTGTATTGCGAGGCTTCAAATTCCCACACCTCTCTTCCTATTGCAACAAAATACCTGTCAGTTCTTCAAAAGTAGGAGGTTTCTCCCTTGTTGCGAGACCTGTTATGAACATCTAATAATCTTCTAGCATACCATTTAAGGTAATAGTGACCAGATCAGTGTTGGAAACAGTTTCCCCTATATTTCCTATCTTGTCTTTCACCTATTTAATACAACCCAAAAATGAACTAACAGATTCATTTCCATCCATCTTAATGCCTAACAATTTAGTTTTCAGGAACAGAATGTGATTCGTATTGCTAGTTTCATACAAGGCTTTAAGCGTTTTCCATGTTTCAACAGAAGTGTTAGCTTCTCTAATATGTGGAATTATGCTATCTTTAATAGACATACACAACAATACCTTTGCCTTGTTTTCGCGCTTCTCCCAATCTTGGATCTGTGCTGCTGTTGCACCTGTAGCCGCATTTGGTTTTGCTTCAGTTCCCTTCGCAATGGTCCATACACCATAACCCTCCATCAAGGTATGCATCTTGAATTTCCAGTTAATGAAGTTCGATCCATCTAACTTGTTGGCTTTGTTGAGGTAGGTCTCCGCCAGAGGATTCTCCATCTCTGTAAGTGTCTGCTCGTTCAATCAGACAATAGATCCTTGTATCACCAATCACACTTCAATCCTGAAGGTGGCGAATCAACAAGAATGTGAAAAAATTTCGTCAAGTGCTGAGCATTCTGTTGCTCTGCCTTCGGATCCACCGATCCGTCTCTACCTTGACTCTCAGTTTTCTTAAAATAAGTGTAAGAAAACCTTAAAAAAAAACCCTTAACACCACTCCATGCATAAAAAAACTCATCCTCAAAAGAAACCTCAACAAATGATATAAATTTGAATAATCTTTAATATCCACCTTATAAAGTTATAACTCACAAAAATATCCACTTTAATAAAAGGTTTATACCTCAAAAGAAAATATCCAATTTTAATAAAAAACTCACACTTTATGAAAAAGAACCTTCACCATTTATAAATCAATTTAAAATATAACCCCTTTCTCATTTGTATAAGAAATTGTGGCACTAATAAGAAACTTTGACTTTTACCTCCTTCACACATCCAACTATACCAAATCTACACCACTCTTTATGGAGGAATCCATTGGCATCCAACGCGATCTATATCTGACCGGGAAAACTCACGCTTCAAATTCACGGATCTGCAAACAATAAAATCGACCCTCTATCCGTCCTCACGGCCACTGCAACCACAAATTGATTGAACGAGCAACACCAAATCTGAGTATGCTGCAACCTTCTATCAGGCTATCGACGTCGATCCACTTCAACCTCATGGATCCCAGTCTGCTTTCCCAAGAAAAAAAAATGTTCCTCACGCTATCCACATGGCCTGTGCAAACACACGCGGTTCCACACCTCATGCAACCATTAGAGTGCGGCGAGTCTGCACCTCACGATTCACTTGGAGTGCAAAAATATTTAAGGATTTACGCACTGTAATACACAGCCGGAGTGCGGAAATTTTAGGTTTTCAATCGTGCGTAAAGTTTGAGTAGTATGCCGTCACACCCTTCCAGAGGAGGGATCTGTGGACTTCTAGAAATTGACGCACCTCTCTTTTGCGGCTCCTCGCTTCTGTGGCTCTGATACCAACTTAGAATTATGAGAAACAAACACAGGTGAGGTTCCGCTCACAATCTATATTATTCAATGAAGACTGATTACATCATTATATAGGAAACAACTCTACTTAGTTGGTTATAACAAACCACAAAAAACTAGAATCTACATTAAGTGAAGTAGAGTTCAACTACGCAACTGACTCTTGAAACTGACTCTTACAATTGACTCTTGCTCCATTATTTCCAAGTATATCTAGTATCTAGCATAAATTTAGGTTGAATAATCATATGCCAAGGTGAACTAACAGAGTTATTATAAAAAGCTTCTATTTCTTTATTTTTGTTTTTTTATTTTTGCCAAACTTATTCTCTATTATACCAAAAACAACCAATTTAAAAAAGGAATCTGTAATACAATTTGGAGCAAAAATACATGATTCATGAAGTAAAATGTCCCAGAGAGAAATAATGTAGGAAAGTTTGTTAATAATGAACAAATTTTCAACTTAGGAGGAGACAAAGTTGATTTTTAATGATTTTTTTTTATACTGAGCCAGTGGAAGGGCAAGTTGATAACCAATGTCGCTGAAAGAGCGTTGTGTGCATATACAACTCTTAATTTCAAAGGATAATGACAACCTTTACATTGCATTATGAGATAATGCAAAGGCAACTCAACTCATAGCTACATCTTATATAATTTAAAAAAAAAGTCACAACCTCTTCTCAAGACTAATACTCCCAGAAATAGAAATCAAATTCACCTTGTTAATCATATATGAGTGTTTTTTCAATAAAAAAAAACTTATATTAGTAAAATATAACAATTTCTGTTAAAATAAAAAAGTCCAAAAAAAACCATTCTTCCATGTCCTTCAACATCATAGACTTTTTAAACTGTTCATACATAATACACCAAAAACTGTACCTTTTTAGCAATAATCTTTGTAGTATATATCCACCAAAAGTGTAATTCCAGTATATAGAAAACAAAAAAGATCAACATCTTTTCCTTAGCCTTTTTACACTATTAGATCATTTTCATTCTTTCAAAAATCTTTGGATCTTCTTCAGCACCTCCTGCAAAGTAGATACCATCCTCATCGAGAAGTAATGCTTCTTTTGACAGTTGATCCTCTTCCTCATTGAAAGCTCTATATATATGATTGGCTCTTAGTTGAATGAAATTCCACTGCCACACAGTTCATTTTAATCTATGACTGCTCCCACACCACATTTTGTACCCCTCTCTTGTGAAGTACCATCAAAAAATCCCACAGGCAGATCCCCATCTAGTAAAGGCGATTGCTCTATCCTACGAACCTTTGTATATTTAGTGATTGTAGCTTCACCCAAATCCTGTAGTATCTCGTTGCAGACATTAACTCTATTTATTGGATGATATTCAAATATAGCTAAATTTATGTGTTTCCACACCTCCCAACAAATGTACTCAGGTAACTCTTTACAATTCTCCTTTTTCTTAAACCCGTTTTCACAACAATCATCAACCTGCTCACCTTCCCAAACACTATCAATTTTTAATTCCAATAATAAGGTAGCCCAAATGTTTTTAGTGAATATACAGTCCACAAAAAGGTGTTTACAGTTCTCCTCCTGTGTCCCGCATAAAACACATCTACTTGGCCCTAAGAAACCTCTTTTATATAAATTCTCCCAGGTAAGAATTTTCTGTTCAAATAATAGCCACATAAAAAGTTTGATTTTTAAAGGTAAATGCCAGTTCCAAAGTTCACTATACCAGAAGACTGGTTCTACTATCATTGCCTCCTCTAGCTGGGCTTCATAAGCTTGCTTAGCTGTTACTTGTCCTCCTTTAGTATCCCATGACCACATTAGTGAATCTTTTTCAATGTTCAACTCAAATCTAGAACCCACTAAACCTTTGACATAATTATTCCATTCTTCTATAAGTTCTCCTTCCAAGCCTAGATCCCCAACCTTTTTCCACCTTGGTAGCCTTGTGTTAGCCTTGTGCACAGAATTCTATACCTAGGTGTCTAAGATTCCTTGATAACTTAAAATAGGATGAGGTAAAGGTAAGTGCCCTTCAAATGTTTGAAATGCTAGGTTAATTTTTCCTTCCTTCCCTAAACCATTCCACCACAGATTTCTTCCTAAGATACTTTTTAAGTATCACCTCATGCCAAAGACCATGAGCCATAAGACATCTCCATAAACTTTTTGCTGCTAATGCTTTGCCAAATGTAAAGATATTTTTGATCCCCCACCCCCCTAACTTCTTAGGTTTAACAATTTTATTCCAACTTATCATGTGAATCCCTTCTTTTGTCCTTTTTGTGATAGTATTTACAATATTTTTTGGTATTTTTGCTAATGACAACAAGTAAACATGAATACTCTCAAGTAGAGCTTTGACTAGAGTAACTCTTCCCCCTAAACTTAACCATCTATGACTCCATTTTGTAATCTTTTTTCAAATTTTTTCACCAACCACAACCAGTCAGATTTCAAATAACAATTAGGTTTCAGAAAACACTTTATTGACCAAGCATGCAAACAGAGTCTGGATAGCAATTTCTCCAATATATCTAAATAACAACAACATCACAATTTTGTGCAACAAACTACTTTTACATCCATTCCAATATATCCAAATAATAACAACATCACAATTTTGTGCAACAGACTACTTTTACTTTTACTGCCATTCCAATTATAAAAAACATCACCTGTGCTCTTAGAAAAGGGCGCGTTGAAAATTGCTTTATACAACCATTCACTTTACAAAGGACGATATCCATCTCGGTATTTAGTAAAGCACAGCAGGCATTTCACTTCACAACTTTTTCCATTCTTCGGCGGGAACTATAGAAAGAAAAATGTATATAATTAAATCCATACATTGTGTTAAGCTAAACTAGCTGGAAGCCCTCAACGTAATAGGTTCAATAATTTCTTTTAGTACGTATTCGACGCGAACTCGAGATCTGTAGTTCTGATACCATTTATTGAATTAAGATTGTAGTTAGATCTAAAGATAAAAAAACCAGAGACATTACTCTCTACCACTTACAATCATCGAAGTTGAGACGAGATTAAGCTATATTACAAAACTCGCAAAACCAATATCCAACAATAACTTACCATGAATGTTACACTTTCACTGCGAATTTTCTAATGTTTGCGTTTGTGTTTACGTTTAGATGAGATGACGGCCAAAAGGCATGCATGGAGTTCACTGCATTCTCCTTTGTATTCATGGATTACACTTCATTCTTTTTACTGTTTACTGGTGAGTGAAATGTCTGTCAAACTGATATCTGGTGTCGATGAGATTTAGTTCAAACTTTCTATTTTTTAGGTTTTTTAACAATTTTTTTTTGTTTGATTTTGTTTTAAATTTAATAATGAATGGTTAGATCTGCAGATTTAAATGACTAAGTTTATATAATCCAAGTATCTCAAATTTTTTTCATTATACTGAATCCATTTATATATTCAAAAATACAATTTAAAACAAAAAAAATAAAAAAATATAAAGTTTAACCAACTCTCATAAATTCCGGCCTTACCGGCCTTACTTATGGTGGAGGCATAGTCCGAGAGTATCTGCGTAAACTCCCTCACAGTAAGTCGTGCCTCGGGATTCGAAGTGGAGCACGCCAATCCCAACATCAGCAAACGTCTCATGTCCTCCTGTTCTCGTGATACAGTTTCCACACCCAGCCGATTAGATCTGCTGCCTCTGAGCAGCTAAATGTGGGGTGCTTTCCGCAGGTGACCTCAAGGAGAACAGCGCCGTAGCTAAACACATCCGATTCGGCCGTGGCTCTCCCGGTGAGAAAGATCTCGGGTGCGATGTAGCAGAGGGTTCCCACAACACCGGTGGCAGAGAAAGATCTCCGGTCGTGTTCAATCAGTCTGGCAAGGCCGAAGTCACCGAGACGGGCGTTGTAATCGGAGTCAAGCATGATGTTGCTGGCTTTCACGTCCCGGTGGATCACCTGCTTCTCGCATTCCTCGTGGAGATAGAGTAGAGCCGAAGCGACACCTGAGACAATGTTGTATCTCTGCTCCCGATCCAGAAATCCACCTGTAGCATCCCTATTGAAATCCGCCTGCACCACCCCAGTAGCGGTACAAAGTTTCGATGGCGAAGCTGGTTGATAACACTGATCTCTGAGGTTAATTCCTCTGTACCTCGTTTGGAGTCATTGGCCATGCATTTTACGGCAACCACAGTTTTTCCTTTGGGAGAATCCCTTTGTAAACGGTTCCGAAGCCGCCGCTACCGACAAGGGCTACGGGATTGAAGTTATTGGTGGCCTTCTTCAGGTCTCTGTATCTAAACTCCCGCGGCCGGCTTGGAATGTTCTTTAAGGCGTCACATACATGATCGCTGGCTCTGCCTCAGACTTACGGCACTTGAGGAGGACTAGAATCCCAATCGGGGCGAGCAATGCGAAGGGAGGCAGACGGAAAGAACCATAACTAATGCCCTGTTTGGCAAGGATACATGTTCGATTGTGAAATTCCATACTTTCACGCAATTGAGCTCCGTCCCATTACCCGTGGAGGCGGAAAAGCCAAAATAAGCCTCCGAGTGAAGAGTGCTGACCGACAGATCGATGATGGAGGAGACAAGGGGATGCGACGGCATCGGATCAGGGTTCTTTGCGACGTACACGTCCAGCTTTTTCGTATTGCCATCGTACTGAATCCACGCCTGGATGTTGTAATTGCCATTCAAATGTATCTGGTCATGAAGAGATGTCAAATTTGTGGAATTTATTTATTAACATTAATACCTACATGGTTGTCAACGGGATCATTAGTACCTAGACTCTTTTTTGTATCGAACTCGACTGCCAAAACCTGACTACTGCTACGGCCGTTCGTGGAGGCGTTGAACAATCCCAACCATTGACGAGAGCTATTGGTTGGTATATAATCATAATTGGCCGAAGTTTGTTGGTATACAATAAAAGCCAGGCCCTCCCCACCAGTTCCATTTACAGGTTGAATATTGAAAATGAACGAGGTATTGAAGGATACATTATTTTTTCCATGATATACTCTGAACTTTTTTTTCATTAATACCCTTCCAGATCTATTTGATAAGGAGAATTGAATACTCTTATCGATTGTATCCGGCGTGATCTGCAAGGCTTTTAAGGACAGCCCACCGTTGTCGTAATCTAGATATAAATTTTCAATACCTTTAGTGTTTTGGTCGAATTGGGAAAAATCAATCTCGTACCCGTAAACAGTTTCTCCCAGCAACACGGACGTAATGCCTGAAACTCGGGCGTAATGCCTGCAAAGTAACGAAAATGCAAGGGGGCATGTAATGCATCAATCAAAGAATGTGCATCAGTATATGAAAAAGTGCATCCAATCTAATGACAATTTCTCTCTAGCAGATGGTCAATATTATGATTTGCAATGCATTGTTGCTTGTGTAGAGACTTTTGTTTTAACGATTTTTCTGCATTCCGCATAGATGTATCTTTCATGCTTTGTACAGGTTTTTCCCTGATGCAGTGAACATTTGATCTATTTTCAATTCCTATGGCGAGAATTGATACCAAATCTCCATCATCCCTGCATTGTGGTACTTTTCCATGTTGGAACTTGCAATAGTTATGCACCATGGATTGTGGCAAGCTATATGGTTTCCATAGAGCATGGGTCATTTATGGAAGGTTTAGTTGCTCGGATTTACGAGGAGAGGGAAGGGATTTAGAACTAGTGCAGAGCAAATGTACCACTTTCTATGAGCTAGCTAATGGTTTCTATATATGATTATCATTTTTCGGAGGTAATTCATGCTTTGGAAAATGAAATTTTAGTAAATATGGGCCATGCATTTTGCGTTGAAGAAAATGGAGATGAGTAATGTATTTATGTTTGAAACATTTCCTATCTAAAAGCCTTTTTTTACGAGGGATTTTCCCTAGGTTGTCTCGAGGATTTTTCTATGAACATATGTCGGCACTCGTGCAGTTATGACTTCCGCACACACACTCTGCCCAGAGGCATATTGCTAGTGCAACCAACACTTGTGTATATTCAATACTTGTGAGGTGAATTTATACCATTTATTGTTGTGCACTTGCGCATCCCCGCAGTTTCAATAGTTGGGCATAGAGAATCAAATAAATTCATCTTGGTAGTGTATTGATATTTAGAAAATCTCCTACTCAAAAATCTTTTTTTAGGGGCATTTTTTATGGCTGTTTGAAGGATTTTTCTATGAACATATGTTTGCACTCGGTGTAGTTATGTGTTGTGCACCTCCACACTTCGGAGAGGTATATGACTAGCACATGAAGAACTCATGTATTTTCAGTGCTTGTTCATCGTATGCAAAAATATATGTGTTGATAGTTCTCTTTGATTTTCATTTATATTTGAAGATGTAGATAGTTGCAATTCCAAAAGATATGTCTTAATGCCAGTAATTTGATACAAATATTGCAAGAAATAGGATCCTAGTTCATATTCATATGATTGTAGTGAATATATATCTTTGTTGTCTAGACAAACCAAAAATTGATGTATTGATCCATTCCACAATTCAATGGAAGAGTAATGGAAATGTAAGCGGGATGTGGAATTCATCAAACAAATAATGTGCAAGAGTATATGAAAAAATGCATCCAATCTAAAAAGATGATTTCATTGTAGTAGATGGTGAATATTGCAATGTGCAATGCAGTGCTGCTTAAGTGCAGAGCCTTTTTCTTTGATGATTTTTCCTCATTCCACACAGTTGTATCTGCTGTGCTTTGTACAAGTTTTTTCGTGGTAGAGAATTTTTACAAAGTATCTTCAATAAGAAGGCCAAAGTGTCGATATCTTACCTTACCTTTGACCAATTGTCTACGATATTCACTTATGTTTCTTGGATAGATGCAATAAGTTTGTGTGCTTGTTGTTTAATAATGTATGCTTTATGCATAGTGCAGGTGCTATATTTTATTGTATTTTTCTCTGGTATTTTATTTAACCTTTTTGCGGTTCACCGTATGCAAAAATGTATGTGTTGATAGTTCTCTTTAATCTTCATTTACATTTAAAGATGAAGGTAGATGCATTTCCGAAAGATGTGTCTTATTTTCAGGAATATGATGCAATTCTTGCAAGAAATAGGATCCTAGTTCATATTGATATGATTGCAATGCATCTGTATCTTTGTTTTCTAGACAAACCAATAAATGATGTATTGATCCACTCTGCAATTCAATGGAAGAGTAACGGAAATACAAGGGGGACATGGAATGCATCAAACAAATAATGTGCAAGAGTACATGAAAAAATGCATCAAATCTAAAAAGATGATTTCTCTATAGAAGATGGTCAATATCGTGACGTGCATTGTACTACTTCTTATGTGCAGAGCCTTTTGATTTGACAATTTTTCCTCATTCTGCATATTTGTATCTTCCATACTTTGTACATGGTTTTCCTAGCATAGTGAACATTTGGTCTATTTTCAATTTTGTGTGCGTTCGCACTGGATGCAACTATGTCATGAGAATAGGAAAGACTTGGTCTATTTTCGAGCATTGTGCATAGGATCCATGGCGCCAATGCTCGTGATTTGTTCTGCTTTAGTAGGTCCTCATTTGCAATAGTTCCACACTTGGTTGTGACAAGATAGGTAATTTGGAAGAAGGTTGAGTCACTTTTGGGGCATTGATTTTTCTCTGATTTAGAAGGAAAGGGGATATATTTAGAACTGATGCAAAGTAAATGTCCTATTTTTCTATGAAATGGGTGGTAGTTTCTATTATGGTTACTTGTGTTATGGATGTTGTGTCTAGAAAATACACCTTAGTAAATATACACCATGCACTTGGTCTTGAAGCAATCCGAGCTCTTTGACTTATTTATGTTTCAAATTTTTTGTGTTGGAATGCCTTTATACTTATCGTTTTTTCAGGTTGTGCAGATGCTTTTGTTGATGCAATATTGCAATACTCTTCACAGACATGTGCTTTGCAAAGAGACCACTTAGTCTATTTTCAATCCTCGTGCGGAGAATCCACGCTTTCAACCCTTGCATCGAGATTTCATATTACTTATGGTCTAACATTGTCGTGCTTGTATGCCTTGGCACTTCTGCAATCGACACAACTATACTTGGTCTATTTAAGACATTCCATTTTTAATCCTTGCGCAGAGAACCAACACTGATCATCTTGCTGCCAATGTTTTTTTTTCAAACCACATAAACCATAACTTATCAAACCATTTGGCGATCAAACCATATATATATATATATATATGTGTGTGTGTGTGTGTGTGTGTGTGTGTGTGATAACCAATTGATTTCTTGTTCCTACCTTTAAAATTTGGCAACAACACCATTCTATTTGTGTCATATGTGCATCATTGACAATAATTAACAAAAAAAAGATTATAAAATAATATTTAGAGAAAAACAAAACTTTCATATCAATTATAGGGAACTTACAACACCAAAATAATGACAATGGAAAATATCTTTAAAAATACATGAAAAAAATTCCACACTCTAACATACAACATGATATATCACCTCCATGTTGAAAGAAGTGAAAAACATAATAGAAGTAAGTTACTAAAAACATTTTCTTGTCCTATATAAATTTACATGACTTGAATTGAAAATTCATGGTTTTCCCGAGAGCAGTTACTACTAACTAATCATCCATATGTAGTGAATATACCCAAAAAATTGGGATGTATAATCATTGATTTGGAAAAAATATTAAGAAAAACTACTATATGTTCATGGAAAATGTTTATATTTAGGAGAAAAATATAAGTGTATGCATAACTATAATCATAAATTAGGCTACAAGTTTTTCACTTTTAATGAAAAAATGAAAAATTTTAGCCTAAATTTCTTCCAAAAAATTAAAATTTAGCCAAATTGGCGAAATTTCGTTTAAAACAAAAAAAAATTGTTTCATGCATTGCTGCACTTCCGCATTTCCAATAGTTCTGCATCAACGATTATGAAAAGTGACATAATTTTCAAGATAGGTCACTGATTTATGATACATTAATTTGCTCCGATTTAGGAGGAAAGGGAAGACATATAGAAGTAGTGTGAAGCAAATGTGTTGCTTATCTGTGGACTGCTCGATGGTTTTTTCTTATGATTACTATTAATCGAAAGGTAGCCGATACATGTGGAAACTACATTTTAGAATATTCACATCATGCTCTTAGCCTTGGGCCAATCTCAATTATGTGATCTATTTATCTTTGGACAATTTGCTAGTCAAAAACATTTTTACTTGGACATTTTTTAGGTTGGATGGAAGGTTTTTCTATGGCCATATTTATTCTCTCCTCACAGTTATGCCTATCGTACAGTGAACACTTGGTCTATTTTCAACACATATGTGGAGAATTCATAACATCTAACATTTTTAACTTGGGCAGTGCCCAGGAAATAGTTATTGAAGATGATGAAAGTATTCATGTAGTATCTTGATTTTATCCAATGGTCTGCCAAATTAATTTATGTATCTTACAAATGCATGCAACTATTTTCTTTGCTTGTTTTTAATATGCCCCACATCGATAGACATAGTTGAATCTAATACATAGAAAGTCTACTAATATTGACATCGAATATCCCGATTTCTATGCGTTCCAAAACATTACATTATTATTGCTTCATAATTTGTTGTTCATGCATTATGCGGTTAGTTCATTTCATTGAAATTTGCATTGGTATTCGTGTCCTGTTTAAGCAAACCAATTTTATTTTTTTAAGTTGTATTGCTCGAACAAACCGTGAAATGAAATATTTTTGGGGTGTATCATATATGCCAAAGAAAATTAGTAGATTCTTATTATTTTTCTTTTTCATGGCTAGGTTAAATTGGTCAAGGATTATTTCAGAAACTATATAGATCAAAGAGAATCAAAGTTAAACACAAACAAAAATAAGTTGTGTTACTTTGTTATTGTATTTATCATTTTATGTTTTTGGTTTCTCAATGCTATAGACATTGCTTAAGAATCATCTGAATGACATAAACTAAAACATGGAAGATACAATAAATGTTGAAAACTATGGAAGAAACGATCAGTGCATTGTGCATGGAAATACTGACCATGTTCTTCATAGAAATGATCTTTTTAAATTGGATGCATTTTCATATAGTCCTAGGGATTGTTTGTTTGATGCATTGCACATCCTGCTGCATTTCCGCTACTCTTACATTGAATTGTGAAATGGATTAATATATCATTTCTTAATTTGTTTGGAAAATGGAGATAAAGAGACATTGGACTCATATGAGCTTGAGCTAGGATCTAATTTCTTGTATGAATTGCATGGGATTCGTGACATTAATATATATATGTCGAAAACGCGACTATCTTCATCTTCAAATGTAAATGACAATGAGAGAGGGCCATGGGGAGATACATTTTGCATACAATGGTTGGAAAAATGGTTAAATGTATCGATTGTGGTTTGGTCACTATGAGGAAAACAAAGAGTTTTCATTTCAACAAAAATGCAAATGTAGATCCATATTGCATCTTGTTTCATGATGCAAATCCTGTTAGCGGTCATTACATACCATTGTTTTACAAAAACCTAGCTAGATGAAATATTGAACAACTTAATACATACTTGTCACCGATGTACAAAAACCTCGAATACTATTGGAAAAGTAATATGGATAAGATGAATTCTTATGGATTGAGCAAAGCAATTCCTGTCATATCTAGTTGCGGTGATATTTTGTTAGGAACAATTTTCTATTTGATAGCCACATACTTTGATGTACAATCCTTGATACTTTACATTGTACAATCCTTTTGCAACGCAATGAAAAGTAGTGACCATAATGCATTGCATTTCTTGCATGAATATCTGAGACCTGGTCCTATAGACAATACAAAAACTATTGCAAATTGGTAGGAGTATCTTGTAAATATGGAAAATGCATATGAAAAAAGGAAGATAGAGGGTGGGGCATTCTATTTGTAATGGATATCATTCATTTTCAATGTAAATATCCTCTTGTATTATGCTAGGTCGAACTGTGATAGAACAATTGATGTGTCGTCATTTGAAACACATACAATTCATGTAATGTCCCCAAGACCGAGCCCTTTATAAACCTGATGTATGAAACGAATTGTAAATATGTTCTATAGGCTGGTGAGCCAAGTTTTGAATAAGCTATAGGCTTATGAGTTTTGTTAGGCCAGGGAGCCTAAGTGTTGAAGGCCAGGAGCCTGTTGATGTACTTGTATGTATGCAGGTCAATTAATAAAATATAAACACCGCCAGTGCAGACCGACCACGATGAATGAGTGAAGGGGGACTGAGCGTCCACATAGTGGGCAAGGAACTAGGGGCTTGGAAGGTGGGAAAGGGGCTGAGAGTTGAGCCTAGAGGCTAAGCCTAGGGGGCTTAGGCTTGGAATAATATTTTAATATTATTTCCAAAAAGAGCCATGTGCATATTAATTATCCTAAGTCCTTTTAGAAGGACACGTGATTTCCCAAGTGGTGGGAGAAGGGCGTACGGACGGAACACATGCAGTTCCCAGGGTGACAAGTGTCAACCCTGGTGCATGCAAATATAAGCGCCGAGCTGAACCATGGGTGGGGGATCTTCCTCCATTCGAACCCAAAACCCCTGTGTGTGGAACCGTATGACCGCGACCGGATATCCTGATTCAGCCCAGAAATCGTTTAGCTGTGTTTTGCCTGAGGAAAACCAGGTAATACCCTGTCCAGAGCTATGAGTCGGGGTCTGTTCTAGTCAATCCGGAAACATATTCCTGAACCAGAATTCCCTGTGCTGGACGCGAGTGGAAGCATCCTGCGAGTGCAGGGGAAAATGAGCTAGCCTGTGCGTGAAGCCTGCTCCGAAAATCATCCCGTGACAGCTGAATATTTTTGAGAAGCCTTGTCTGTGTTTTCCCATGGATTGATGTGACTATGCAGTGCTGGACTGCGTGAGGCTTGTTGGCCTGTGAGCGACTCCTCCAGGTGAGAGAGTGCGCAGAGGGAGAAGAGAACTCCTGGAAGGAACCCCT
>SNQJ01S0084008.1:22992-34986 GCA_010110895.2 Picea sitchensis
TGAACTTCATTTATCTGGTGTTAATATTTTAATTTCTGTTATGATTTTGAAAAACGAGTTTTATATTTTTTTATATGGATTTTGGATTTTAATTTCATTAAAATATCGACCTTCTAATTTGCATTTAGATGTGAAAGATGAATATTATATTATTATAATTCGATGAAAAAATAAATAGATGTGAAAGATGAGTATTATATTATTATAATTAGATGAAAGATAAATTATATTGACTTTTTTATATTATTAATTTTTATTAATCTTATCAAAGTACTATAGAAATAAATTTGTTATTAATTTATTTTAATTTATTATAAGTACTATTGACTTTTACACTATTCTTTTATTTAAAAATTAAATAAATAATATTATATATAATTACATGTAATTCCATACCTACTCAATTTTTCTAATATCTATACAACAAGTTGTAATTGACTATATAACTAATCCTTGTCCACATCATAATTATTAAAATCCAAATCCATCACACCAACACAATACAATGCCTTTCCCAATATAGATATTTTTATCAAACGTGAATTAATAATCAATACGAGTGTCTCGCCTTGTTTGCCGTAAACTATTGTTAGCCTTTGACAAAATAATAATCTCGAACTAAAACTTTGTAAAAAGTGGGAAAGAAAGGTGATGTTTTGTGTTGAGGTATTGTGTAAATTATTTGATAACACATTAATTTTGGTAAGATAATATTATGCAATATAATAAGTACTAGCACAGTAGAAAAATAGTTGTTGGTGAACGTCGAAAGGTTAAGAACATGAAACGAATCCTTAAAAGAATAAATTAATTTGTATTATCTATTAATAAATAAATTGTTGGGCTTCATTTATCTGGTGTAAATGTAAAAAAGTAAACACATAAATTGATGTTTTTATAATAGCTAGGAAGTTAATGATTGAAATCACAGCCATTTATTTTGTATGACTACTAAGAATATTCCAGCCATATTTAATCTTGTCCATTGAAAACTTATTATGCACTAAACCCCTATTAAATCTGCCCATTGTCAATAGGTGTACGCCTGCGTAATTATATAAAATAATATATATTATAAAATAATTTAATTTAAATGTTTTATTTTTTGGTTAGATATGTAGATTTTAGTGGTTAAGTTTGTATAATCCCAGGTTACTAAGCTGAATTTATTTAGAATGTTTAACCACGCCTTATAAAATATGTCATGTCATAATACATTAACACATTAATTTTGGTAAGATAATATTATGCAATATAATAAGTATTATATAAATTAAAATATATATTATAAAATGTGAAATGTGTAATTTTTTTTTTAATGTGAAATGTGTTGTCCGTTCGAACACATTGTCACAACCTCCCATGTCGATAGCAAAAATATGAGATTTCATGTGGTACTGACCACTTTGGAGACACACATTTTCACAATGCCCCCCACATTTCATGGACCCGCCATTGGAAATCATGATTTGAAAAATATTGATTGTACGGATATAGCAATTAGTTTCTTGGGTCATGCGACGATGAATAAAATTATGGGTGATTCCACTGTCAACCAGGATGATGACCTTCTTATGCTTAATGTAACCAATTAGCTTGAGGGTTTGGGGAGCAGAGAATCCAGTGAAAGCATTCAGGGAAACGACCGGTTCAACTTTGGGAGGGTCAGAGGGTGGGGTCACGTCAGTGGTTTCAGGTGACTCAGCCACAAGGGGGGCCTCGACATCGTTTTCCAAAACATCCTTGGATATGGCCATAAAAATATTCTGCTCCTTACACTTGTGCCCAAGAAAATATTTGTCATCACAATTATAACAAAGGCCTTTGAGTTGGCATTCAACCATTTCTTCCCTGGTCAATTTCTGAATCTTTAGTGGAGTGGAAGGACTAGTGGGAGTGATTGTTTTAGGGYGAGGAATAAAGGAGGGTTTTTTGGTTTGAGAAGAGACAACCCGTTGTTCTTCCTTRTCTCTTTTAGTAGCTTCCAYCCAAATCTGAGGTTGATCCATGAGGACATGGGAACRAATCTCATCCTTGAGGACACTGATAAAACGTTCTCAGAAAAAAGCATCTGACATGCCCTCTATATGGAAATCCAATYGCTCAAAAGCAGTTATAAAGTCTTCCACTGTGCCAAATTGTTTCAACTTCGTCAAACGGCCTAAATGGTTGGYGTCAGTGTCAAAGTGTTCAAAAATATCTTCCACAAACTGTGTCCAAGMCACATACCCTTGGCGGGCATTTTTTCTCCATTTCTACCATTGCCAACGTTCTTGATCTAGATGGAGAACACCATACCGGATTTTGGAAAAMTCATTTGTAATTACATACAAAGAGAAATAATGTTCCATTTGAGTTACCTAGCTAGTGGGATCCAAGCCATCAAATTTGTTCACATCCACATGCGGAAGGCGTAGGTCAAGCTGAAAGTGATGGGGCTGAAACATCTGGGAATTAGAGGAATTTTCACCTTCGGAGTGCAAAGGTGGGTCAGAGGAGGGAATATCTACAGGGATATTCAGCTTGGCATAGATCGTGTTAGTGAAGGATGCAATATGGGTAGCGAGGTCCTGTTATATGGTTTCCATTTTTGTGTCTATGGAGCAATGCATGTTTTTATTGATGGTGGCAATATTGGCACTGAGTTGCCTCACTTCCTGTTGGGTCTCTATGAAAGTAGAGGACAAGGAATTGAAACGGGCTTCCAAGTCTTGGCTATGGGTGTGGGCCATCATGAAGAGGGAAAAACAAAAAGGGATTGGTGGGACCACAAAGAAAATGGGTTATGGGTGAAGGGTACCACAACGATTAGGGTGGAGAGGGGATTCCAATGGGGTAAGGCCCAAATAAGGGTGTCAGAAGGATGTCGGGTCCATGGGAAAAATATTTTTGCTGAAAAATGATAGGTATTACTACAATAAGGGAGAAGAGAGGAATCCAACGGGACAGGATCCATACTTTTTTTTGTTTTTACTCCCGTGGAGTTATACTCTGATCTGAAGAATGCCGCAATGTTCAAATGCCTAAATTCTTAACACGAAGCAAAGTGTAGTAATTTTGAAAGTTGAATGCAGCACGCACTGTTGTGCGGTAATAGATCTTGTCTGTTTTGTTTTTGTTTCTGTCCCTAGGGTTAGGGTATGCAGGGTTTCTACAGACAAGGGTTTTCCCTGTGCTATATCTCTCCGATATACGTGTGGTCTCCAATGGTAGTACTCGACACAATATCTTAGGGCACCAACTAAGGAGGCTAGATCGTTCCCTTAGCCATACTACCTGACTACCCAAGTACTAGAGAGTTACTTCCTGAGTGTTTTTCTCGGTGCCACTATAGAAATCAAGAGGTTGATTAGTTTATCTATGGAGGGCTTCAGGAGATTTAGTCTGATATGTATACAGGTGTTATATGATGCACTACCACTCGAAGGGGTGCTAGCAAGGGTTACAAGGGTGGCAAACAGATGTGCGCTTAAGTACCACCTGTATTTCCTACGTGTATTACTCCCCGACCATGGGTTTATGTGCTTAATGACAGATCTTTGTAGCTTTAAGAAAACAAAATACGTCTATACCATGAAAAAAATAACCCACAATTTTCTTCCAAGGAAAGTGCTCTAATACCACATGTAAGGTTCCTGATCTATTATAATAACATGAAACTAAATATTTCATAGAATAATAGTGAAACAACACAATAGATAAAACCACAACACCAAATAATACCTTTATTGATAGGAAACAATGTTCACTTGCCTCTTCGAGGGGGAAACCTCTAGAAAAGCAATGTTATATTACAATAATTCTCAAGGTAAAACTTTGCATACCCTCTATTCCTATTTATACTAAATCTATTTATCCAAAAGAATAATCTAGAGGAAGATCATTCTAGAATAGGAAGCTTCTATTAGGTCTTCTTACATTTGACTTATTCTTTCTTATTGCTAGGCCTTATTAATATTGACCTTTATTACATGGAAATATATCATTATACCTACATGAGGGGTTAGGCAGGTTAGGTCCCTAACATAAATGACCACTCAATATTTTATATAGATTAAGGTGTTTGGCTTAGGTTCGATCAGAACATTTTTGTTAGGCATAGTCTAAATGAGACNACAACCCATTGTTCTTCCTTATCTCTTTTAGTAGCTTCCACCCAAATCTGAGGTTGATCCATGAGGACATGGGAACGAATCTCATCCTTGAGGACACTGATAAAACATTCTTAGAAAAAAATCATCTGACATGCCCTCTATACGGAAATCCAATTGCTCAAAAGAAATTATAAAGTCTTCCATTGTGCCAAATTGTTTCAACTTCATCAAACAGCCTAAATGGTTGGTGTCAGTGTCAAAGTGTTCATAAATATCTGCCACAAACTGTGTCCAATCCACATACCCTTGGCGGGCATTTTTTCTCCATTTCTACCTCTGCCAACATTCTTGATCTAGATGGAGAACACCATACCGGATTTTGGCAAAATCATTTGTAATTCCATACAAAGAGAAATAATGTTCCATTTGAGTTACCTAGCCAGTGGGATCCAAGCCATCATATTTGTTCACCTCCACACGTGGAAGGTGTAGGTCACACTGAAAGTGATGGGGCTGAAACATCTGGGAATTAGAGTAATTTTCACCTTTGGAGTGCAAAGGTGGGTCAGAGGAGGGAATATATGCAGGGATATTCAGCTTGGCATAGATCATGTTAGTGAAGAATGCAAGTTGGGTAGCAAGGTCCTATTTGATGGCTTCCATTTTTGCCTCTATGGAGCAATGCATGTTTTTATTGATGGTGGCAATATTGGCACTGAGTTGCCTCACTTCCTGTTGGGTCTCTATGAAAGTAGAGGACAAGGAATTGAAACGGGCTTCCAAGTCTTGGCTATGGGTGTGGGCCATGATGAAGAGGGAAAACAAAAAGGGATTGGTGGGACCATAAATAAAATGGGTGAAGGGTGAAGGGTACCACAATGATCAGGGTGGAGAGGGGATTCCAATGGGGTAAGGCCCAAATAAGGGTGTCAGAAGGATGTTGGGTCCATGGGAAAAATATTTTTGCTGAAAAATGATAGGTATGACTATGATAAGGGAGAAGAGAGGAATCCAACGAGATAGGATCCATACTTTTTTTTGTTTTTACTCCCGCAGAATTATACTCTGATCTAAAAAATATCGCAGTGTTCAAATGCCTAAATTCTTAACACGAAGCAATGTGTAGTAATTTTGAAAGCTGAATGCAGGAGGCACAGTTGTGCGGTAATAGATCTTGTCTTTTTTGTTTTTGTTTCTGTCCCTAGGGTTAGGGTATGCAGGGTGCCTACAGACAAGGGTTTTCCCTGTGCTATAGCTCTCTGATATACGTGTGGTCTCCATTGGTAGTACTCAACACAATATCTTAGGGCACCAACTAAGGAGGCTAGACCGTTCCCTTAGCCATACTACCCGACTACCCAAGTACTAGAGAGTATCTTCCCCAGTGTTTTTCTCAGTGACACTATAGCAGTCAAGAGGTTGATCAGTTTATCTATGGAGGGCTTCAGGAGATTTAGTCTGATATGTATACAAGTGTTATATGATGCGCTACCACTCGAAGGGGTGCCAGCAAGGGTTACAAGGGTGGAAAACAGATGCGCGCTTAAGTACCACTTGTATTTCCTACGTGTATTACTCCCCGACCATGGGTTTATGTGCGTAATGGCAGATCTATGTAGCTTTAAGAAGATGAAATACGTCTATACCATGAAAAAAATAACCCACAATATTCTTCCAAGGAAAGTGCTCTGATACCACTTGTAAGGTACCTAATCTATTATAATAACATGAAACTGAAATATTTCATAGATAAATAGTGGAACAACACAATAGATGAAACCACAAAACCAAATAATACCTTTATTGATAGGAAACAATGTTCACTTGCCTCTTTGAGTGGGAAACCTCTAGAAAAACAATGTTATATTACAATAATTCTCAAGGTAAAACTTCTCATACCCTCTACTCCTATTTATACTAAATTTATCTATCCAAAAGAATGATCTAGAGGAAGATCCTTCTAGAATAGGAAGCCTCTATTAGGTCTTCTTACATTTGGCTTATTCTTTCTTATTGCTAGGCCTTATTAATATTGGCCTTTATTACATGGAAATATATCATTCTACCTACATGAGGGGTTAGGCAGGTTAGGTCCCTAACATAAATGACCACTCAAGATTTTATATAGATTAAGGTGTTTGGCTTAGGTTCGGTCAAAACATTTTGGTTAGGCATAGTCTAGATGAGACAAACAATTGATGGCCATACGCAACTAGCAAGGATTATGCCAATGCCATTAAAAAGACTAAGATTATTAAATGATATATGATGCTCAAGTGGAATGAAAATTCTAGTCCCATGACAATGTACCTTTTATTATAATTGTCACATGCATTTTTATTGTATTCAATACGACATCAACCTATTAATTATTTTAACTTTGACAAAAATCAACATGGTATTCACTAATTTTTTGGGAAATTTTTTCTTTTAGAGTATCGAGTCACTTAATGATATATTGATTGCATCGTTATTGTTATTGGAGCATAATGGTGAGAAGATAAATTTACATGTTGTTATGTTTTTATTTTAAAAACAATTCGAATTACATTAAGATGGTGATATGGACTAAGTGTTAATTAAAATGTTCTTTTTGTTGAGAGGGTTTTTCATTTTTCCCTATATTTTTAAGCATTCTTTTACATGGAATTATAAACTTACAATTTCACCTTGCCAAAAATGTAATCCGATCAATTCATAAGTGTGATGCAGTTGTTTTGGGTGTCTCCAAACTAATCTAAAAGGTTGAAATTGCAATCTCAAAAAAAGGTTGTTCACAATATTTTTGTTTTTAGTATGTTATATTCTAGTGAGAATGGAGTATTTTTGTTAACAAAGACATTTCCTAGAGTGACATATAATTATTTTTAATCCACAAATTCCAACTGAATGCCTTATTGATGCTTCAATCCATAAATTATGGTTATGCATATTATTGTTGTCCATTCTTTTGAACCATCCTGACTCCTAAATTAGTGTCATTGTTAGGGTTTGAAGAAAGCCTAGTAGAACTCTTAAAGATTCATTTTCTAGCCTTAGTACCTAAACACTTTATCTACATTTAACACCATAACTAATTAAGGAAGTAACATATTCTTTTGTAGGTACAGAATAGGTGATCCGAAAGAGATCCTCACTCAAAATYWTTTTTTATAATTGTAATAAACTTGTACTTGTTATTTTTATTATGTTTTGTCTTTTTYTTGGAAAATTGTGAAGTGGAAATGMACCATATGATGGTTGGCCTTCCAAAGGAAACATATTAAAAGAATKAAAGTTGTATCAAAGAAKACAATGAAGGGAGACAAGGAGARMTTGGGAAGTTTKCAGAGATGAGAGYTTGAAGAGAGTARCMTGCTTGAATATCAATRGAGGAAGGATTCAARGATCCTATMTRTGATGAGGGAAGGCRTCTCTAAGCCATGGAAATYTGCATYTCCTTTTGTGAGTAACAATGCATGAGTTGTCAGGRYATGYATAGCTCACCCATTRTACTGAATTTCCCAAGAAAAAWAAAYCTCTATTGTTTATMCTRTGTGGGTGAAATCTTCTCTATGAGGTACATTGTGGTTCTKGTTTGATTTTTATTGCTTGAAATTTCTATTCTAGTTAATAGATGCAAGATTTATTAGCTCAATCCTCTATGAGATTTGTTTTGTCTTGTTGAATGAGGTTCCACTCACCCACAAATTATATTCCCTCCTCTAGGAATTTTATTTTATTGTTGAGTGAATTTACTTCTTCCTGAGCAAATTTATACCCCTTTGGGCATTTTTCTTAGTGTTGGGTGTCCCAATTGAGAATTTGGTCAGAGTTAATCATTGTTGGGAACCTTATACTTTCCCCTAGGTCATTTTTCTCTGATGTTAAGTGTCTAAATTTTCCCCAGGTCATTTTTCTCTGATGTAAGGTGTATAAACTTGCCCGGGGTCATTTTTCTATGATGTCAGATGTATAAATTCACCCCTAGTCATTTGTATCTCATGTCGATTGCTTAAAATCACCCTAAGTGTTTTTTATCCATTGTTGAGCTACCAAATTCATCCAAAGAATATTTTATTCACTAATGGTTGACTTAATTTCCCCCCTTAGCATTTTTCTCCACTGTTGGATGATTAACTCTATCCACTCAACATTTCCTTCATTGTTGGTCTTGGAAACGGTTTGGGAACTTAGTTGGAATCGTTCTAGCGACCATAAGCAATCAAAACCAAGTAGTAAACAACCCAAAGAACAAAGAACAAAATATAAATTATGCAAAGAATCTATGTTGGTGAAACAGACAGGTCACAGGCCCATCATTTATAGATTCCACACACCCGACCCCCTAAGTAACCTTTTAAGGGATGGGATTATGATTTTTTTCTATTTCCTACAACTCCCTGAATTGATCGAATGATAAAACCATCGCCTTATGCTCACCGAGAGATTTCCTACGACTACAACCTTGTCTAAAGTCGAGCTCTGGTTTGAAATTTATGTCTTTCCGGAGTAATTTGGGTGTCATTGGCCAATGGCCACCCCCTTCACCACATGGTTTCACTTCCCTCTTACCATCTGACATGGCACTGTCGTGACCCCAATCGTCATCCTCTGACAATGATGTGGTTGCGAAGGGAGGGGTTACAAGGAACATATCTTGGGTCTTCATGGATATAGAGCCTTCAACCCTTCGACATCCTTGTACAGGTCTAAAACTTCCATGGAGGTTCAAAGTCTCGGAGTCCCGAAACCTCTTTCCACCCCCAAATTCGATGGTGGAGCTCTATCCACCCTTGGATCTAACGACTGAGGTTTATCCACACTCAACCCATAGCTTAGACTTGATGAGAGGGGTGGGGGTCCCAAACCTAATTCACATCCAATCCCACGACGCCACGTCGAACCATCCAAGCATGCCATATCACCATATCGTACACGTGCCCATCCAATCAGAGAAGGACACTACAACAAGGGAACTTCGACACTTTGGTGTTTAACACACCCTCTTATATCCTCGACTCTCCCAGATCCTCAAAGTCCCAAAGTCCTGATGTTTCGAAAATCCTCTCCATGTACTCTGGACTTTGGCCTTTGGGAGGGTTTCACAACTCGAACCTTACATCTCTCGAAGGAAGACTTTTTCGGAGTACTTACGTTTTCCTCCCACTAGTTTATCGAATGGTTGAGAAAATATCCCAACGGATCCTCTATATATGATCCACATCGCTCTTGAGTTCCTCCCCTCAATATGATGGTTAGTATAATTTCTCCACTTTGGGAATTTATGAGTTCGCGATGCTTACCGTTCTTAACCCTTTGATTCCAGAGAAGGGGTCATAAAGTGGAGATGACTACTTGTTGTCAGTTAATAGTATCGTTTACTCTATCCTTCCACTATACTCGATCTAATGGTTAAGAGAGATCCTGAAGGATCCCTAGATCAAGGGATCGTGTTGGTTCACGATTTTGACATTCAGGAATTATGGTCGCTTCTAACTCTTTCACGCTCAGAGTGGGACAACGTCGAAGGGCCATAGCTTGTATCTAAAGCTCAGGAAGGGTAATAGAAGGAACCTTAGATAAATGGCTGAGAATTTTTACTCGATCTGATGGTTATGATATCCCCCGAAGGGTAAATGGATGACTACGATAGCATGATCCATTTTCAAAAGGTCTTCTCTGGGTAATATTTGGATCATTTTTCATGTAGCACATTGTTCTTGGCCCCCCTGGTCATATGGAACTCCTAGTGACTCAAGGGATCAAGGCGATGAGCCCTTATTAAAGGTAATAAGCTTGTGGCTTCGATCTTATGGTCACCTGGAACCTCTACATGCCCCATAAGGCTATGCTTCAAAGTCTTAATCGAGAATTGGCTAGGCTCGTGGTTTCAGGCCCTAGGTCACATGGAAAATGAAGATTGGAGGTAGCACCTTTAGTCTATAGAACTCAAATTATATAATAGGAAAAGGAATTTTGAGGGATTGACAAGTTCATAACAGTATTGTAGAGTCTGTCCCGAATCTATATTTATGGTTCAGTCCTTGGGAAATCCCTTGAGGATTTTCCAACCAACACAGAAGCCAAAGTATTATTCCCCCAAATTCATTTAAAAACCATTACTAACATTTCTCCTTTTCTAAACAGAGGTAGGCAGAAAACCATTTATAAAATGTGATATTCAATCTTTACTTGAAATTTCCTAGGTTTCTAAGCCATCAGAGCCACAAATTATACCATTCAAACATGGAAAAACATTATTCCATCATCTAGCTCCATAAAATACATATTACAACAAAATAGTGAAGACAATATAAAAATTAGAGTCACACTTATCTGAAATTTGAAATTAGTTGGTAATTGATTAAAGGGGTGCCCTTTTCAACCCAACCATAGGCAGAGTTCCTTTTGGAGTATTCCTTAGCTGTCTTCCCCCTAGCTAGATCACGATTCCATGAGAGAGAGATTCTACTTTTTCTCAACAAGGGACAAAGGTTACTCTCCTTTTCCCACAGGAACCTGGCATCCCATTTTTCTATCCACCAAGCAAGGGATCTTGTCATGATCACTCACTCAATCACTGTAGCTATGCTTATCACCTTGATTATAAAAAAATTTCCAAGCCCTCCTCAATCCATAACAACTTAATATCTCACTTCTCTTCACAAGCAGAGTCTCACTCACTCTACATCTTTGAGGAATGGTCCTAAGACCCATTCCTTTACATTTTTTTCCCTCTTCAGCCTCTCTTCCCATGATTTTCCTTCCTTTTCTTTCCTTTTCCAGCCATATTTTTTGAGTCAGATCAGGAAGTTTCCATATGGGTACTCCACCCATCTCCTCATTGAATCTTAAGGAAGACTTCCCAACTACCAACCTGATTGGTATTAAATTTTTTGGGCCAGAAGATTGTTCTTTGTCTGAGAAATTTATATCCAGTAGAGTATCAGCCTGACATGGTTCATATCAACCATTAATGGTTCCCCTTTCCATACCCTCTCATGCATCATGATCTATGTTGGAAATCCTCTTTCATCATTCATGCCACAATTTCATTTCTTTTATTAAATAACATAATATATACATTAAATTTTGCAGCAAGGTTCATTGTTTTTCCAACATTCCCATGACAATTATTTCCACAGTCTTGTACACAATAATAATAATATTTACAAACTAGGGTAAACAAGGGTGTTACAATCCCCTCACCCTTAAAGGAACACTACCCTGGTGTTCTACCTTCCACTATGGTTTTTTATGTACAACAATGAACAAAAATGGGTATGCTTGTTTCATGGCATCCTCCAATTCCCATGTAGCTTCATCTGGACCACAGTGTTTCCATTGCACCTTGACCTAGGAAATGGTTTTGTTCCTAAGTAGATTTCTTTCCTATCTAGTATGCATTGTGGATCTAGTAGGAATTATCCCTCTGGTTTCACCTAGATCACAGACCAGTCAATTATATGATTAGAATCATGTACATATTTCTTCAATAATGAAACATGGAAAACATTATGTTCTTTCATTGTAGGAGGAAGTGTTATTCTATATGCTACAGGTGCCACTCTGCCATAATTTCAAAGGGTCCACAAAACCGAAGTGCCATCTTGGCACAAGTTCCCATTCTTAAGGAACTTCTTCTGGGTCTAATTTTGAGATACATATGATCCCCTACTTTGAACTCCCTGGGAGTCCTATTTTTTTCGGCATAGCTCTTCTTCCTGTCATAAGATATCTTCAGATTTTGTTTGATTCAAACTACCTATTGTTCCATTTATTTTAGTAGGTCTGACCCAAGTGTTATTATGTCTACTAGGTTATTCCAGTTGATTGGGGTGTTTCATTGTCTACCATATAGAGCCTCAAAATGGATCATCTTCAATGACTCTTGATAGCCATTGTTATAGGAAAACTC